>JBAMJV010004953.1:0-50286 GCA_037951105.1 Echinarachnius parma
TATTAATAAGGAAATCAGTACAAATTGTATAATACAGATAACATCTAATAAATCAGTAAAAAAAATAACTAAACTGTTTAGTAAATAATACCCTTTTTAAAGTTTAACTTCAGCTGCATTATTTTGTATACGTATTTCAATAATCACAGTTCATTCAGTTACATATTTCAGTTCACATGACAGAGCACTTCTCCCATGACTTGCGTTCACATGCAATGTGCTTCCAGGACATTTGTTATGGCTACAATTACTCTGCTATCAGTTTATAATTAACCAACACATATATCTATCTATCAGGCTATTGTTCATCCGTACTTAGACAAAGCTGCCCTCCTCATAACATGAGGGATGTTTGCCATATACTGACATGATTGCATGTAATCAGTAGGGTCCTCATAACATGAGGGAAGTTTGCCATATACTGACATGCTTGCGTGTAATCAGTAGGCGAAGCAACTGACAGATGATGAGTCCCTCATGTACATTGATTATTATATCACAAAGATATCTAACGTTAACCAAACCTAACACCGAGCTAACTTTTACTAACAAATTTGCCTGCCAAAAAACACTTGATGCAAATCTTGCCAGAGGACTTGTTTAACCATGCTGACATGATATTATTGCATGACCTCTTCAGTAACTGAGGTAATAAACCTTGTTTACTGACATATGCTGGATGAGGATTACTGAAATGAACCAGAGCTAAACAAACTATTTGATTTTGATGATGTTGATTTCAGTGAATGCCACCTAGATGAGGAATTTGAAGAAACTTAGCAAAGTATGAATCAACTGTTAGTCTACTGTGTAGAAACTTAGCAAAGTATGAATCAAATGTTAGTCTACTGTGTACAATGCTTGGGCAGTATAATGAGAGTTCATAAACAAGGGTACATCAGGTTTGATCCGAGCAGAATCAACATATTATGCTCATAAACATTTGATCTTATGAATTAAGTTAGTGCATGTCCCTTCAACACATGTATTAATCTATTTTGTTTGACAGTGCAGTTGATTTGAGGAACAAATATACCACTGCCGTAATAATCACTATAATTATCAAAGCATGTATAGTATAATGGGAGGCAATATGGACAAGAGCCTTCGATCCTTGCAGAATCTTCATCAGAGGCAGAATGACAAATATAACATCATGTAAGCCATTGCACTTTTATACATTTACAATTCATGACATTTCTTTGAAAGTAAATCATATTTACAAAGTGAACAATAAATCCTTTCTATTCCATACTCGTTGCAGGAATACTGTCCATTGTTGACTACAGTACTGAGCAGGATCATGGATTATTTACAGGTAGCTGTGATAACATACCTCAATGGAATGGGCACATCGACTACTCAGGAGTTATAATCTCTCCTCAATAGTATCTCAAATCCCTCGGAGAGAAACATTCCATGATGTTCTCTCCATCACTAGTTAACATATTATATTCCATATTCTTTCCAAGAATAATGTCCATTCTTGACGACAGTACTGAGCAGGATCATGGAGGATTTACAGGGAGATGGTATAACATACCTCAATGGAATGTACTGTACATGTATCAATACTATAGTACTGTGTTGATTCAGCTGCAATGCAATTGTATACACTTCATTGGGTTACATTACCAAAAAATAAAATACATAATTTTGAATGCTTAAAAGGCACATGTTAATTAACACCAAGTAACATTTGACTGGGAGTGTATTTATATGTAATTGGCACTTGTAATACAGATTTCAATCATGATTTCAGAAAATAATACTTTATCTTATAAGTAAAAAGTGTAGCTTTTGGCAAGGAATGTAAACATCAACATGTAAATGGCACTAATAATACACAATTACATATAATCTCATTGATACTTGATCCCGTCACTATGATAAAAAACAGAAAATCTCTGCATAATACAAATGAAAGACATTTCTTTTCTGGTCAAGATAACTAAATGAAAGACAAGGATTTACTTCATACAGTGGAACCATCTTACTATACAGACCCCTTGGACCATGAACATAATTGACTTGTTACATCAGGTTTCTAGTTACATCAGAGTAAAACTCATAGGAATATAAAGAGCTGGGAAACGGTACCTTGACATAAGAGGGGTTTGTTAAATCACAGGGTGTTTGTAGCATTATAATAATAAATCACATTTATTTAGCCCTTATTTCAGTGTTTCTAAGCGCATTGTTATTGCCCTTGGTCATCAGGTAAAGGTCAAACCCACGAAATGAGTTGCAGTAAAGTTGCAATTAACTACAAGTCAGAATCTATGCACATTTCAACCAATCACATTTCTGCATGTTTATAGTGACATGTTCTGAATTACAATTAATAGCAATATTACACTTGATCCCAACTCTTTGTGCAACACCCACCCCCCCCCCCCCCCCCCTTCTGAACTCTTTATTATGAGGTCCATTGTTATAAAAGGGTTTTCTTATGGTTCCACATGATTGTCATATTATAAGAGGGGTTTGTTTTATCAGACCTCTTGGCTTTGCCTGTTTCTGGGCCTTAACGACCTGGAAGTACATTGTACCTAATTACACCCCAAAACTACCAATAGGTCAGCAAAAATATTGTGCTGACTTTTACATGACATTAAACTAGAAGTCTATCTTTAAAATAGTATATTATTTGTCATATTCAGACTTATTGGCACACCCTCTCAAAATGAGCGCCAAATATTTAGAACATGGCTGAAACAGTTTTAAACCAATGGAGAAAATGAACAGCTACAAAGATTGGCATCCATTCAAGCGCTGTAATCTGATAATTCTTCTTCTTTAGGAAAAAATCATAATTTAAACATGATTTATGATGCTTATATTTCTATACAAGGTATATAGGCAAAGATACCCCCGTTCAGGTAATATAACAATCCTGAATGTCATATTTTAAACAAAACTTAACAAAAATGTGACCCAATTGTTGTTTTATGGTGCAAGGTCATCCATCTATGGTCCTCAAGGTTCTAAAGCTATTTATGCATGGAACATGTGCAGTAAAATGTCATTGAGGCACAACAATTGTTCCAAAAGCATTACTTATTCACTGAACATTAAAGGGTACCACCACCCAGAAATAATATTCGTATTGTAGAAAGGTAACAACTTTAGTATTCCATTCCTTCAACAAGTTCACAAAAATATGTTTTCAGAAAAAAATATATAATTGGAAAATGCATCACCATTCTTAACCATGCGTTAATGCGGTCTGAATTGCGTAGACTATATGTTTGCAGAGCACGAGCGCTCTGTGCAGAGCGAACAAATCATCCGGGATTCTATTGACGTACACGTGAATAGTATTGGCGCACTCGCAAATGCTTGGCCCGTATGGAACCAGGAAATATCAGTGGTTCCGTAAGTGGTGGAAATGAATTGCTTTGTTTATGAATTACACAACCCTTAGCAAAATGTTGGATATCTATTTGATATATATTACAAAATGGTACCAAAACATATAATATTGTGTTGTCCTTGCCTGGTGGTCCCCTTTAATATATGAAATCCTGGTCCATAGCAATGTAGTTACCAGTACATTCTTAACCCATTCAGGACTGATTGATTTTGCTATAACATGTGTTTTCCATTGACCCATTCAGGACTGATTGATTTTGCTATAACATGTGTTTTCCATTGACCCATTCAGGACTGATTGATCTTGCTATAACATGTGTTTTCCATTGACCCATTCAGGACTGATTGATTTTGCTATAACATGTGTTTTACATTGACCCATTCAGGACTGGTTGATTTTGCTATAACATGTGTTTTCCATTGACCCATTCAGGACTGATTGATTTTGCTATAACATGTGTTTTCCATTGACCCATTCAGGACTGATTGATTTTGCTATAACATGTGTTTTCCATTGACCCATTCAGGACTGATTGATCTTTCTATAACATGTGTTTTCCATTGACCCATTCAGGACTGATTGATTTTGCTATAACATGTGTTTTCCATTGACCCATTCAGGACTGATTGACTTTGCTATAACATGTGTTTTCCATTGACCCATTCAGGACTGATTGATCTTGCTATAACATGTGTTTTCCATTGACCCATTCAAGACTGATTGATTTTGCTATAACATGTGTTTTCCATTGACCCATTCAGGACTGATTGATTTTGCTATAACATGTGTTTTCCATTGACCCATTCAGGACTGATTGATCTTGCTATAACATGTGTTTTCCATTGACCCATTTTAGGACTGATTGATTTTGCTATAACATGTGTTTTCCATTGACCCATTCAGGACTGATTGATTTTGCTATAACATGTGTTTTCCATTGACCCATTCAGGACTGATTGATCTTGCTATAACATGTGTTTTCCATTGACCCATTCAGGACTGATTGATTTTGCTATAACATGTGTTTTCCATTGACCCATTCAGGACTGATTGATTTTGCTATAACATGTGTTTTCCATTGACCCATTCAGGACTGGTTGATTTTGCTATAACATGTGTTTTCCATTGACCCATTCAGGACTGGTTGATTTTGCTATAACATGTGTTTTCCATTGACCCATTCAGGACTGATTGATTTTGCTATAACATGTGTTTTCCATTGACCCATTCAGGACTGATTGATCTTGCTATAACATGTGTTTTCCATTGACCCATTCAGGACTGATTGATCTTGCTATAACATGTGTTTTCCATTGACCCATTCAGGACTGGTTGATCTTGCTATAACATGTGTTTTCCATTGACCCATTCAGGACTGGTTGATTTTGCTATAACATGTGTTTTCCATTGACCCATTCAGGACTGATTGATTTTGCTATAACATGTGTTTTCCATTGACCCATTCAGGACTGATTGATTTTGCTATAACATGTGTTTTCCATTGACCCATTCATGACTGATTGATTTTGCTATAACATGTGTTTTCCATTGACCCATTCAGGACTGATTGATCTTGCTATAACATGTGTTTTCCATTGACCCATTCAGGACTGGTTGATCTTGCTATAACATGTGTTTTCCATTGACCCATTCAGGACTGATTGATTTTGCTATAACATGTGTTTTCCATTGACCCATTCATGACTGATTGATTTTGCTATAACATGTGTTTTCCATTGACCCATTCAGGACTGATTGATTTTGCTATAACATGTGTTTTCCATTGACCCATTCAGGACTGATTGATTTTGCTATAACATGTGTTTTCCATTGACCCATTCAGGACTGATTGATCTTGCTATAACATGTGTTTTCCATTGACCCATTCAGGACTGATTGATCTTGCTATAACATGTGTTTTCCATTGACCCATTCAGGACTGATTGATCTTGCTATAACATGTGTTTTCCATTGACCCATTCAGGACTGATTGATTTTTCTATAACATGTGTTTTCCATTGACCCATTCAGGACTGATTGATTTTGCTATAACATGTGTTTTCCATTGACCCATTCAGGACTGATTGATTTTGCTATAACATGTGTTTTCCATTGACCCATTCAGGACTGATTGATTTTGCTATAACATGTGTTTTCCATTGACCCCAGTTTAGAGTTAGGGGACCAGACCTGACGGGGTTAACCCATTACCAAGCTTCCATGCATAGAACATTTGCAGTAGGATATCAGTCAGGCAAACCAAGCTTCAAAAGCATTATTGTACATGTACATCATATATGAAATCATAGTCCAAAGCATTACACCAAACTACATGACATCTTGGTCCATAGCATCTTAGTTACCAGTACAACATTCTCAACCCATTGCAAAGCTTCCATGCATGAAGTATATGTGTATGACCCTGAAGGTGTCAAAGCTACCATGCATGGAATACGTCCAGTAAGATATCAAGGCAGAACAAGCTCCAAAAGCATACTTAATAACGGTACATCATTTTGCAAATTAAATCCCGATTCACATATGTTTTGCTAGAGCAGACTATTCTTAAAATAATCTAATCTCATGCAAGTTCCTGGCACATGGACCCCTTGGCTATGCATACTTCAGGCCCAGAAGGCTCAATGTCTATGGCCCCCCTAGAAATATTCCCCACCTCATATGGCACTGCTTTGGCACTAAATTATACATACCGGTACCTAATATGTTCTTCTTTATTTGGGGCTAGTCAGATGTTAACTGCTTGCTGAATGACAGTTTGCTGAATTACTGGGTGCTGAATGACTAGGTGTTCGATGAGACTGTGTGCTGAAGGACTGGTTGTTGGATGAATGCTTGCTGAATGCCTGCTCTCTAAATGACTACTTGCTGGATGACAGCTTGTTTGCTTTCTGACTGCTTGCTAAAAGACTTTGGACGACTACTGGCTGGATGACGGGGTGCTGGATAACTACGTGCTGGATGACTGCATGCCAGATGACTGCTTGCTGGGTGACTGCCTGCTAGGTGACTGCCTGCTAGATGACTGCTTGCTGGGTGACTGCCTGCTAGATGACTGCCTGCTAGGTGACTGCCTGCTAGATGACTGCTTGCTGGGTGACTCCGTGCTGGATGCACAGCTAAGAGACTGTGGGCTTGATGACCGGTTTTTCAATTTTTCGCGAGCGAGTAACCAGTACAGGTATTTTTGATGAGCGCGTTGAGTGGATGTATGGTGCTCGCGGTGGAGATGTTTGATCAGGTGGCTGAGACAATGGTGGCGAGTGCAGAGATGAGGTACCCCTGTAATATTAAAACATATAATATTCATAACATGCATATCACATATATGTCTCTGTGCGCTGTAAGAAAGGAAAAGTAAAAGGAAAGTTCAGAATAATATCAAGACAATTTAGTTACATCTAATAAGAAGTTTTGTGACTAAATGGCAACATTAGGAGTCTTTGGAAATCTTTTAAAACAGTTCATAAGGAGTAGGCAGGATCTGAATGCGTTAGATATTGGGTCACTTTCTGCTTTGACTACTAACCCTGAATGACTAGGAGCTGAATGGCAGGGTGCTGGATGACTTCTTGCTGAATGACTGCGTGCTGAATAGCTGGGTCTTGGATGACTCAGTGCTTGATGACGTGTCTGATGACGTACATTTTGTTGTTCTCCATAATCCCCACTGTCTAAATACCTGTAAAATAGGTATCAAAAGATTGATTTTTCAAACGGAAGAAACGCAAGCAAACAGTTTTACCAGATAAGTCAATAGTACCTAGAGCCAATGTGAAAGTTGTTGGTTCATATTGCACTAAAGTTAAATATTCTTTATTTATGTTGAAAAATAAGAGTCAGCATGCAGGTATGAAAACTTCCTATGTTAACCAAAAATACAATTTGGTTGATTTATGTGATAATTTGTGTTAGATAACCTTTCAGTACTTGGCTATTGACTGTTTTACAATTTTTCTCATAATTAACCCGCTGGGTGCCTGTACAGGAAAGTTGGCTAGTAAAGATAGTGCCCTTCAGTTTGCAGACATCTTCAAGTTCAGAAAAAAATCCACAAACAACAAGGTAATGTACAGTCCAAAATTAGGTCCCATATTTAGTCAGATTTTGGTCCCTATACTGAAGAGTGATCTTGGTTATAAATTGTCTGACCACATTAATTACCCCTCCCTGTAAATGTTGGATTGTCAGTGGGTAAAACAATGACGTGATGGATAGCCCATGCTATGTTCAAAGCCCCGACAGTATGGCTGCAAAGTGAGTCCAGCCAGCGAAGGTTAATGTTTCTTAGTAAACACTTTCTCTTTAAAGGGGACCACCAGGCAAAGAACAACACATTATTATATGTTTTGGTACCGTTTTGTGATATCAAATAGATACCCAACCTTTTGCAAAGAGTTGTGTAATTCATAAACAAAGCAATTAATTTCCACCACTTACGGAACCACCACTTACGGAACCACCACTTACGGAATATACCGAGCATGGTGGCTTAGCGGTTAGAGTGTCCGCCTCATGTACGGGAGGTCCCGGGTTCGAACCCAGCCCGGGTCATACCAAATACTTCTAAAATGGTACCTCCTGCCTTCTAGCCAGACACTCAGCATTTATAGAATGAAGAAGGGAAAGTTAATCACACGAGTTACCAGAGGACTGTAACTTTCGCTACATTTAGTAGACGTGTGGCCGATGGCTAATGAAACGGAGATAGGCGCCGCCTTATGTGCCAACATTGGTACGGGAAAGACTTATCTTTAACTTTTAACTTACGGAACCACTACTATTTCCTGGTTCGTATAGGCCAAACATTTGCGGGTGCGTCAATGCGATTCACGCCTACATTTGTAGACAATAGAATCCCCGGCAATTCATTTGCTCTGCACACATCAGTCTTCGCAATTCAGACCGCATGAACGCATGCTTTAGAATGGTGCGGCGTTTTCAAATTGCTGTCCAATTATTTTTTTTTCTTTCTGGAAACTTATTTTTGTGAACTTGTTGATGGAATGGAATACTAAAGATGTTACCTTTCTTTAATAAGAATATTTTTGGGTGGTGGTTCCCTTTAACCTTAAGTTCAACTCACTATCTTTTAGTGTTGGTAATCCCCATAGACTATATACACAATCCTCTCAGTTCCTGTAGTCAAGGGGTTTAAGAGAGATATTAAATTCCTTCTTTATGTTTGTATCTATGCCAGTTGCAGCAAGGAAGCAGCACCCCGGTTTACAGCCCCTTTTGCACTCTACCTTTTCCCCCTCTGTGTTAATAGTCCGTTGATGCTATGCATGAGCTAACATATTCCAGTTTTGGAGCTTGGATCAAGTTGTTACTCAATTTTATTTGCAGTTTCACTCAGAGTTTGATGCCTTAGAGTGAACTGATACTCTGAAAATATTGTGTCAATGATTCATAACGTCTCTCTCAGGAGCAAAAACATAAAAGTATGTACAAAAAGTTGGTAAATTTTATTAGTATCTTCAAACAGTTTCACTCTGTGAGTGATAGTGGCGTATATTTGCACCGCACAATATACACAAATAACATAGAGCTTTAAAACCACTGTTATTCAAAGTGTTAATCACTTTTATTTATGGAATCAGTAATCTATATTAACCCTTTCAGGACTGGTCCCGTGAATATTCAGGCTCTGGTCTATGGAGAATACATGTTATACCAAAATCAATCAGTCCTGAACTGGTGAACATAGTCTGGCAAAATAATGTGAATACACTCAATTAAAAACAGAAAATATCTTCAATCTAGTTCTTCATTATTATAAATGACAAATCATGTCAGATATTTTGTGGCTAATTGTTGGTTCAAGAACATTGTTTGTCTAATATTATGACAAATGATTTTATGGCATCCCTTTTCATAATTATGACTGTAAGAACAGTAAGACTTTATTGCCATTTAACAGCCGTCAGTAGATTCCATGTTTCCCACCTTACCATTCAATGTTGGGGTCCAGCTGAAGAGCCTGCAGGAATGAGTCTACATTTGAGTAGGTCTCCTCATTGAACGTGAAATCCCCCTTGGAGATGTGTGGCAGGCATTCCTGTCATAACGAAACATAAAATATGGCAATGTCAATTTTATTTCATCCAGGCAGGACAAAATATCTAAAATAGGAATAAGTGTACATGTATAGTCATCAGAGCAATTTCACAACTCATCCGAGTTGCGTTTATAGCTCAACTGACACTTGGTGGGAAAACACTACTGACCAGCGGTTGTAGGCACTGTATTGTGATTCAATGTCTCTATTATTCAATATGATTCAACATTCTTCATTTGAAATGAAGACAACTCTGAGAAGTTGTGACCTGTTCAGCTTCAAAACATAACAGGTCCACATTATGAACACTGTCTACAGTGGCCTCTTTTCCCTGTACATGGTCATTGTACACAGGTTTACCTGTCTTAGCAAACACCTGTCTACATCAGTCAACCTGCCTATAGTGACCACCTAAAGTGATCCCTCGCAGCTAAAAACAATGTTACAGAACCTGTCAATAAAGGTCACCTGTATACAGTGGTAACTCTTCTTGTTTCTTTTAGGTGGTCACTATTAAAAGGTTTATGCATTTTAGCAGCCAAGCCAACCTACCTAAAGTGATCCCCTGCAGCTAGAATTAGTAAAACCTGTATAGAACCTGTCTATACAGGTCACCTGTAATACAGGTGACCTGTATAGATGTTATTTCATAGCAACATGTACATAGCACATGCCATATACATGCACACATATACAAAATACGTTTGAATTCATGACATATTAGGTAGCTTCAAATATCGATCAGGCGGACATCCAACAACTTTAACAATGTCCCAGATTTCAATATGTACAATGCATCATTCACATGCATGTACAATTTTTTTAAAACAATAATTTATATTCTGTTCTGCTGTTTGTATCAACATTGCTATGCTTTGGGATTAGTCTGTGTGAATTACATTTGCATAATAAAATGACAAGCATTCGATTATGAGATCCCCAAAACAAAACAAAAATATGTTTGACAAAAAAAGACTGGCATACCATATAACCTGCTTTCATCTGTTCTATTGTCTCTATGAAGACTCTGCAGATGGTGCATACTGGTCCTAAGGTCAGGTTGCTCAGGTCAGGCATCTGACAGATAGCCGTAGCAAGGTCTCTTGATACTTGGTAGCTCAGAGTGCTGCCGCGCAATGTCAATGACTGTATCTAGGGGTTTAAAACATGTTAATTAATTTGTGTGAACATGCAACAAGGCCCACATGCTCAATGGTGGGTTAAATTGAAAATTAAATAAAACTGCATTAATTTGAGTCATTTCAGGCTATGGACCAAATTGGAAGTACCCATTATGAAAATAACCTTGGGTTAAATTAAAGTCTGTATAAAGTCTGAACATGTACAAATTAGTGCTAATTCAAAATTTAGTCATGTACCTTCAATATCCGACAGCCATAAATAGTTTAAATACATGTCTAAATCACTTCATGAGATATTCATATCTAATTTACTGAATAGTTGGTTATCTGAATTAATCCTTCCAAAGAGTTCTTTCATTTGCATAAATTACAGTATAATTTTCATCTGCACTTCGATACAGCTGCACACACATCCAAAACAGATGCATACAACTGTACAGTGCATATAGTTTTGTCTTCGCTTGCCTTCTAGAATTTAATACAGTCCCATGTATAGTGAAGTCTGTTTGTATTCGCGGTATGCTCAAAAAAGTTACGGATTGATCTGGGAAGGGGCTCATAATTTCCTTTATGTACTTCAGAGACTTCAGTAAATTAAAGTATATTTCATAGATCAAAACTCTCTGATAAAGAAGGATGTTTTTACTTATCCTTGGCACATTTTGACCATCTAAAAATCAGGAAATATACCCACTTTTGTTTTCATGGACAACCCACCGTAAAATATGGTACATGTACTTACATGGCATAAACTTCTCACTTTAAATCAAACATACTCTGATTTTACTTTTACTTTTACAATAATAAATGTATGCTTTATTTCAGACAAATCAGCTATTTTTCCACTCATCCATATAAAATTAAGAACATTATTTGGACTAGGGGTCTATATTCCAAATGCAGGTTTCATACACATATGGGTGTGACCAAGATATAGACATACACAGTAGCAGTGGCATTGCTCAGAGTGGGCAAAGAGGAAATTGCATCATGTGATAATTGTTGTCCTCACTGGCCCTTTGGGACAACATTCTCAGTTCTTGTAGATGCAATGATACTGGCAATTGTTCATGAAGAATATGTACACACAAAGAATGGAGTCTGCATTTGTATACATTACCTTGATGGGTGATTTTTCAGCTGACATAGCTCTGACACCAACTTTATCTGACCCTGGATTTGTCAGCCTCGTTGTTTGATCTTCTGATGCAGAGTCATTAGGGTTTTGTCTGTGAACCTGGCATACACATCAAATAACATATACAAATAAGTAACACATTCAAATAAATAACACATCATTAGTTTGACTTAAAGTACCTGAGCGAAGGTTTAAAAATGCTTGTAACCTAAATAATTTTGGCATCATCGCAAAGGAAATGTTACATTCTTCCTAATAATTCATATATATTTTGTCAAAAATTGTCACAGAATTGATTAATCTGCAATCTAAAGTGATGAAATTTCGACCCGTTATTCGCCCTTGGTCAGCCCGCTGTGTGGGGGTACGATTAATGACGTCACATGTGTGAAGAGTGCATGAGAGCGCTCCCAAGCCCGTCGGCTTTGTGTACTGTAGGTGTACTCCCAAGCCCGTGGGCTTTGTGTACTGTAGGTGTATGTGTATACCACCCGAACGCTAAGTATTCTCATCATAATGCCTGATCTTCAGGAGGAACTGCTACTAAATGTAGACATCAAAGTTGATGTAAACAGATCCACAAAATATAATGTCATTGGTATAGTGATAGTAATGATGATGATGATGATGATGAATATGATGATTTTGATTATGATGATGATGGGGATGTAGGAGGGATAGAATGAAGAGGACGAGACGGAAAATACCATGAATTAATTCTTCAGTAAAGTCACTAAAAACACTTCTACGACTAGTACTATTTAATTTCGAATATTAATTACATATGCACCGTTATTTGAACTGCATGACATCATAAAATGCAAAGGTGTGCTCAAGATTCACTGTCATGTATATATACATAACCTGAACAATAGTCACCAACAATATTCACTCTGCGCTAGCTGCCAGGCTAACATGTTTACGAAAACATCTCGGGAAATTACACGACATAGAAGGGTAGACAAATCTATTTGCATGATTCAAGTATAATGGAATATTCTTTATACGCAATAATAAAATGTAATTAGCTGTTTTCGAGAGATTTGTATTTCACTTCCATCATCAGCTGGCGTAAGTTTGTGTCATGTGAAGTCTGTATTATAAACCCTCACAAAAAGTTCCGCAATTCAAGTTTGAGCGTTCATATCTCCCGTATTACTGTATTACTGTATTACTGTATGTGTTACCATTGGAAAGCTTGTATTCTCCCCTTCACAATAATATGACATTTTTAATCATGGAATGTGCATTACAAAGTCAAAAGTGAAATCTTGCAAAAAGCATTAATATGGTCAAACATAATGATAATTTCTCAATCAATCAATAAAACACTACATCTTCCTAGCAACATAACAATCGTTATTGCACCACCTCAAAATAATAAAGGTATATTTCATCCTAAAAAAAAAATGATAAAACGCCATTGACATTCACGCATGACCGACTGAACATTATTCATAACACCGTTCTCACAACAAAAGGAGGGTACACTGTTGTTTTATCAATGCATTTTGCAACATTTTACTTTTGACTTTGCCCCACATTCGAGTGTCATGCGCATTCCATGATAACATATTCATGGCAAATTTCATATCAGTTTAAAGTGGGGAATACAAGCCTTCCAATCATACCAAACTCATGAAAGGTAATAAAGTAACATGAGAGATATAAACGCTCAAACTTGAATTGCGGAACTACTTGTGAGGGTTTTAATACACAGTTGTATACGTCTCGCTCTACGCTCTAGGAGGGGGACTCGCACGTGTGACGTCATTAATCCGTACTCGGTAATTCCCGTTTCAAGCCATATAGAAGTTCTGAGAAGGGTCTTGGAAACATGCTTCTTATCGCGTTTCATTGATATTTCAAGACTTAAGAGCAGATGAGTTGTGTTCTGGTTGGTATAAGCTTCCCGTACATGTATAATTTGTCTATTTTGTGATATTTTGTGATATTTCTTCGCTCAGCTACTTTAAAGGGATAGTTGAGTTTTGGTAGAGAGGGCGCTAGATTACTTTTTTTTTGTGAGGTAATGAAAAACTGAGTGTAAAATTTGAAAGAGCATAATATTTAAATAATAAAATCATCTTTGTTTGATCAAAATCGGTTCAGAGACGGCTGAAATATCCATAAATATAACAATTTGTAATAAAGCTGGGGCCCCAGGTTTATTAGAGAATTTTGAACCAGCCGTTAAATTTTTTTTTAAATGCTTCCTCTTTTCAAAAAGTTACAAAATAGGTATTTAAATAGTTGTTGGTTATTTCTCTATCTAATCACTATTTCAACAAAACATCACAATATTTTATTCAAAATGGTTGACACCGATGAGTGTTTAGAGAGCGCCCTCTTACGTTTTAACGGCTCTTTTTTAATGATAACATAATCTTTACTACATCATTTGTAATTTTGTGTTCCTTTCTAGTTATAACTATTAGTTTGTAATGTAATGATGCAGGTTTTGGTTACTAAAATTCAGTTTCACCAAAACTGTACTCTCCTTACTAGAACTCGAACTATCCCTTTAATGAATATCGTTGAACAATTATGTAATGGTAATAAGTAATAAAAAGTAGCTTACAGTAAAACAAGTCAAATATTCTTTATCTGAAAAGTGGCGCTGCTCCTGAAAAGGTTCCACTCATCACTCAACATTTGTATCAGCTGTATGTTATGACCATCAACAGAAGAAAGAGTATTGAGAGGAAATGTTGGTGAATCACCAGAAGAATATTAGAAGTGACTTATTGTAAAATTCCTTATTTAAACTTCAGCTTATGAATATACAATATCAATAAATAATTGCCTTTTCACGATTATGTTATTCAATTATTCATATTCTCAACACAAAAGAAACTGGACAATTGTTCAATTTAACAAGTTCATATCTAGTCTACATGTATATATGATCATCTGTACAAACCAAACATGAAATGGACAACAAATTAAACGTACGATAATACTCTGCCAGTTCGGTGTACAATGAAAATTATCATTCATAAATTACTGGTTACTTTCAATATTTAGCAAGTTGCAAAAAAGAGCATTGATGCAGCTATTTACTAAGGTGTTGATGAGCATGCCATAAAATAGTCATAGTATGTTATCACCTTTTTTTACATTTAGCGCTTTAACCACTTTCACTTTTATAAAATTTAAAAAATGAGAGGAAAACGCGATATAGACTGTTTAAAATGTCAATCCTATCCATAATTTTGACATTCACTAAAGCCTGAATCTGTCCAGATCTGAACAATTTTCAAAAACCACATTCTCTAATCCAACAATCTTCCAAAATGGTGGTCATTGGTTGTCATAGGGAAGTTTCTAACATATTCTGTCTCCAGATAACTCCAGTTCAAAATTGCAAGTGATTTAGACAAGCAGCGTTTTTATAAGACAGATCTTTTCGCCTTAGTATTTATGGTAAACCATGTTTTTTTTTCTGTTTTAAAAATAGTTGAGAAAAGACTTTGTTATTGTTAATTGACTGTGGCAAGAAGTCATGCATGAATAATTCCATCTTAAATCTTGTGCCGGGTGGTAGGAGAATAATTTTTCTCCTAATAATGTGATATAAAATATTGTATATTTATTATATAATAATATTACAATTTGTGCCAAGTACAGTTATCCCTGGACCTTCATAAATTTCAACTCATGACCCCAAAATAGAATAAAATCATCTAGTATTCATGATGCACAGTGTACGAATTGGTTTGATGATGATCCGTAATTTGTTTCTAAATGATGTTGTATTAACCACAATGAGGGCAGTCACATATTATGCCTCCTGCCTCCAGCAACTTCCTGATAGAATCAATAAAATAAATAATTCATAAATACCATCCTTGTTGTTGCCTCCAATTCCAGTTGTTGGAAGAATGAATCTGGCAGTTTTGACCAACTCAGGGTTACATGCTTCATGTTTGATGAGCACAGCCATTTTGCCAGATCAACTGCTGCCAGGTTGGAGTTACTGAAATCCATGTCAGCGAGAGTAACAGACTGAACCTGGAATTTAAAAATCACTAGTAAATGTTAATGTCAAATAACTGACTTACAGGAATACAGAATTTAGTTTAACATAGGTCTCATTCAAGGAGCACAGCCATTTCTCTATAACCCACAGAGGTCGAAATTCCTTCTGGAGTCGGGGTGATTGCAGGTATAACCTTACATTTGTACTAAAGAAACAAGATAATTTATTTTGAAAGAACGATAAGGGTACCACTGATAATTATAAGCAACTTTCTCTTCAGTATATTAAAACGATGGAAAAAAACAACTGGGAACATTATACATATGAATCATAAGATAAGGGTGATACCGTGATACATGGCTCTCTAGCATTCCTTATTTCTTGCTGCTTGTATCAACTTTAGGCAAAATGCCTAGAGAGATGGCTACAACATATTATGTAGCTACAGCTACAGCTGGAATAATCATATGCCTAGATATACACACTCATAGTCAAAATTATCTTCTCCCTAAAAGTATTGGCATAAACAATATTTAATTTAGTATCAAATACTGATATCAAATAATGTTGATTTGCTATTAAAGGGTCAAATTTTCAACCTATAGATTATAATAATGACAGTTCAGTGAATTCTTAAATAACAAATATTACAGTCCCACAAAATGTCTGTAAATCATAGTCATCATTGGTCAAATCCACACATGATCTTGCACACCAGTACACATGTATATGAGCTCTGTCCACAAGAGCATGCAGCCATAGAGTAAGGCCAAGGCTAATTTACACACAACCAAGCTATTATTACCCATGTATACATCTGGCAGAGATAGCAGTATGTAGTGAGTGTGACATGTTGTTGGACAGAAGTGCTTGGGTCAATTGCTTTCTAGCAAGGAATCCCATGATCGAAAGTCAGGTGCACATCAGATAATGCCGCCCACAACACATTTTAGTATGTGAGAATTATAAAAGCACAGACCCTGTTTTTCTTCAAATAATTGAGCTCTTTAATGGTGAGTATAGACATTTCTAGTCAATATGTAGGCGAGTGACAAAAAGGTTATATCATATTAAAGTTCACACTCAATATTTAGGACACAGTATGCATTTACGTCGTATACATGCGCATTTTTGTTATTTTAATGTAATCGATCATGCCATAAGAGTGCATAGAGTGCCTGTTTTGTCCACTCAAGATTCCTGAGTTTTTGATTCAACTATGGACTAATAACTTATTTTTGTGTGTGTATCTTGTGGAATATGTAACTATCCTGTGATTTATAACTGCAAACCAGAAACCAACATTTTGAATGTACTACAAGGTGACATTTTGAACTGAAGTTGAACTTGCATTTGAATGGATATAAAGGGTGTGTCACTCTACAGCCCCACTTGCTTGTTTTCATGCTGGTAACTATTTACTTTTCTGCTATAATACTGTGGTTCAATTTGAAGCCCTGGACTTTGATTATCTCACTTGTGACTCAACTTGTCAATACTGCATACCTAATAATCACATTTTGATTGATTTATGAGCTGATTTTAACTACAAACTTGAATTTGCTTACAATCGAATGGACTAAAAACATTGAATGTCAATGTACAGCCCCACCTGCTTATTTTCCTGTTTGTGATTTGTTATACATTACAATCACTGCCTGCAGTATTTGAACTTCATTCATTTGATTTGAGTAAACTTACTTTATAGAAACCTTACACACACTGATCGTTTTTACAAAACACACGCACACGTATAAATGAACATGAATATGGAAACCAGAGGAATTACGAAGCAGAAACAGAAATCTGAGAAGATTTCTGCATCCAGCTCTGCTGCATCCAGTTCTACAACATCCAGTTATACATCATCCCTGCCAACACCATCTGATACCTCTGGTGATGCTGCCCTGCTAAATCACATTGAGAATGCTGTAGCCAAAGCTATGGAGAGGGAAAGGAAGAACTTTGACCAATATATGGAGAGGAGAGAAGAGCAATTCAGGGACATCATCGACCAGAAGCTGTCCTCACTGCACGACCTGGAGGTGTCGATAGACAACAAATTCCGTGACCTGCAACAATGCCAGGAGAAGCTCCAGTTGACATCAGGGAAGGTTGATGACCTTTCCTTCCGCCTGAACCTTCAGGAACAATACTCCCGACGGAACAACATCCGGATCCTGGGTGTTAAAGATTCGCCAAATGAAGTCACCGACGAAAAGGTGTGCGAAGTCGCATCAAGCATCGGGATCAAAATCACCCCACTTGATATTGATAGGTCCCATCGAATTGGGCCTAGGAAGCAGCTACAAGAGCCTGGTTCCAGCTACGCCAATGCCGCTCAGAAGCATCCAAAATCATCGCCATCCCCAATAATAGTGAAACTACTATCGTACAAGACGAAGCACCTATTCATGATAACAGACGCAAACTAAAAGGAACAGGAGTTGTAGTTGTCGAAGACCTGACCAAACCAAACAGCGACCTCCTGTTCCAAACGTCAAGACACAGCAAGGTGAGCGCATCGTGGACCATAGATGGGAGAGTTTTCGCAGCTGTGAAAGCTACAAATGGCAAGGAAACAAGAAAACTGATAACAGCAATCGCAGATCTCAAATCCCTGTGATATTCTGATCGTTGTGCTGAACAATAAGGTGAACACCTTTCCTTAATTTTAAACCTGTAGTTATGAGTAAAAAGTTTTTATCATGGTTTCTGGTTTCTTTGTCAAGTTTTGAACTTTCATCCTTTTTTGTTTGTATTTGTTAGTTAAATAATATAGAAGTAATAAGTGTATTTTAATTTGATTGTGTGTTGTGTTTGTGATTGTGTGTTGCTAACGTGCGAATGTGAAAAGTGAAATATGCCAAACAATATAGATCCCCAGCACAGTGTAAATGGGGTAGATGTCAATAGGTTCTCTGAATATTTGTCCTTTGATTTAAATGAAAATAATTGTGATGTTGATAAATCGTTGTACTTGCCAGAAGAATTGAATGATTCTATGAAGCAATTAAATTTAAATGGTAATGATGTGAATAAATTATTCTCATGTGTACACATGAATTGTAGGAGCATTGGAAAAAATATTGATTCAATTAATTCACTTTTAGATGTTTTAAATGTTAAATTTAGTGCAATAGGCGTCACTGAGACATGGTTAAGACCCAATGATTCTCTGTGCAATATTGATGGATATAATTTTAAAGGTAATTGTCGTGAAGGAAAGCGAGGAGGTGGAGTTGGAATATTTATACGTAATGATTTTGACTTTGTACATAGAGTAGATTTGGATGTAAATAATGATTTTATTGAAAGTATTTTTGTAGAAATTAATAATACTCATAAAAATATCATTATTGGTGCAATATACAGGCCACCTGGGTGTTCTGTTCAGTCTTTTATTGAATCATTATATTTAATTTTACAAACTGTAAATACTGAAAATAAAGATCTATTTTTGATGGGGGATTATAATATAGACTTGTTAAAAGCTTTTACATGCACATTTGTGAACGATTTTTTAGATATATTTATGGTGAATTGTATGTATCCTTTAATTCATTTCCCTACTCGCATTACAGAAAATACATGCTCTTTACTTGATAATATTTTTACTAATAATTTAGACAATATGTTAACAGGTGTCTTGGCTGCAGATGTAAGTGATCACTTACCTATTTTTTGTATTTGTTATAGATATTGTAATGACCAAAATAATAATCCAGAATGTACTTTTGAAAAGCGCGATTATAGTGAAACATATATTATAAAGTTTATAAATAAAATACAACACATTATATGGGTAATAAATGAAGACCCCAATCACAGCTATGATTGTTTTTTACATCAATTTTTAAAATGTCATAATGATTCTTTTCCTGTCAAATTGGTGAAAAATAAAAAGAAATGTAAAAATAAACCCTGGTTTACAAATACTCTACGTAAAATGTGCAATAAAAAATGGTTGTTGTATAGAAAATATTTAAAGAATCGGTCAAAGTATAGACATGATGTATATAAAAGGTATAGAAATTTAGTTGATAAAGAATTGAAAAAAGCTAAACATACGTATTTGAAAAGAAAATTTGATAGTGCCATGGGTGACATGAAACGTACTTGGAATATATTACAGGATCTATTGGGTACTCAAAAGAAAGGTAAAAAAAATATTAAAGAAATACTGTATGAGGGAAACATTGTTCAAGATAAAAATGTGATTGCTCAAATTTGTAATGATTACTTTGTAAGTATTGGTTGCAAATTACAGGATGATGTTCCGTGTTCGAATGTCCATTACATGACCTTTTTAAAAAATAATGAGAAAACTGCATTTTTTACTCCGGTGACACCCAAAGAAGTAATTGAAATTGTTTGTGATTTAAAAAGTAAATCTAGCTCTGGTTTTGATAATGTAGACATTTCTATTGTAAAGCGCGTTATTCATATTATTAGTGAGCCACTTTGTAAAATATTTAACTTATCTTTAGAAAAGGGTATATTTCCAGACAAAATGAAAGTGGCCAAAGTGATACCAGTTTTTAAGGGTGGAATGGATAACGACGTTAGTAATTATAGACCCATATCAGTACTTCCTGTGTTTTCAAAAATTTTAGAAAAAGCATTTTATAATAGACTTTTATGTTTTTTGAATGAGTGCAATATTATATCAGATCATCAGTATGGCTTTAGGCCAGGACATTCCACTTCTTCAGCTTTATCTGAATTTATTTATAAAGTTACTAATTGTTTTGATAAAAAAGAAGTTATGTTGGGATTATTTCTTGATCTCAGCAAGGCATTTGACACTTTGGATCACACAATTTTATTAAATAAACTTAAACATTATGGAATTAGGGGTGTTTTGCTGGATTGGTGTCAAAGTTATTTATCTGAGCGCAAACAATATGTTTTGGTTGGAAAATGTGAATCTCAAATGCAGGCTTTTAGTTGTGGAGTGCCCCAAGGCTCAATTTTAGGCCCTTTGCTTTTTTTAATATATATGAACGATATTTACAATGTCTCTGATGATCTTCATTTTATTCAATTTGCAGATGACACCAGTGTGTTCATGTCCGGTAAAGATCCTTGTACACTATATAATAAATTTAATTTTGAATTAGTAAATCTTTCTCAGTGGTTATTTGCTAACAAATTAGTTTTAAATGTTAAGAAGACAAATTATATGATATTCACAAAGAGACATAAATATAGATTGTGAAGTCAAATTGGGAAATGAAAGTATTAAATGTGTTTCATCTCTCAAATTTTTAGGGGTTATTATTGACAATAAATTATCGTGGCATGAACACATTGGTGTCGTCTGTAATAAGGTTTCTAAAGGTGTTGGAATATTATATAGATTACGCCAATTACCTCATTATATATTACAAACTCTGTACAGTGCAATAATTCTTCCATATTTAAATTATTGCAATATAGCGTGGTGCAATGCTTCTGATACTTATGTAAATAGATTATTTTTATTGCAAAAGAAAGCCGTCCGGATAATGTCCAGCTCTGCTTATCTTGCCCACACAAAGCCTCTCTTTGCCAAAATGAAGATTTTAAATGTATTTGATTTGAATAATTATAATATTGCAATATTTATGTATTTATGTTCTAAAGACAAATTGCCTCATTTAATATCTTTTTATTTCTATTTGAATCAAGATGTTCATGAATATAATACAAGGTCATCAACAAATTATCATCTTCCTCTGGTGAAATCCAATGTTTCAAAAGATTCCCTTTTCTATAAGGGACCAATTATTTGGAATCACATTGAAAATGAAATTAGAAACAGCCCCTCTGTGAACTCCTTTAAACGTAAATATAAATTAGTGCTTTTGGCAAATGCCGCTAACCAGTGAATATTAGTACGGTAACCTGGCATATATGTATGTGTATGTGTGTGTGTGTGTGTGTGTGTGTGCGTCTGTCCGTGTGTGTTTCTCTTTACTTTATGTGTCTACTCGAAACAGTATTCATTTTTGAATTTACATTGTAACTGATTAATTTGCATGTTTCTCTCGGGGGACAACCTCGATAAGCTTATTGTTTGCTTTTGTTGTCCCCACCACATAATTTACTATTATTTAGTTTGATGTATAACAAACTACCTGTATTTTACTGTGAATGTACACATGAATTGTATTTTTAATTGTGGAAATAAAATGAACTGAACTGAACTGAATAATTGGCTACATTTTGAAGACATTCATCATGTAATAAGTCAATGAACTCTTCACTGATTGGATCTGAAAGGGTTAACGTGATGACATAACTGGAGAATGGAATGTGCATGGAATGTACATACCATGGTAGCTTGTCCTTTTGTAGCAAGGATGTTGTAGAAGTTTTTATGGAGAGTACATCTATGCAATCTAACTGTCTTGAGAGAGGGCGACGTGCAGATAGCTTCTTCTAACCCAGTAGAGAGCAATTCACAGTCTCTTCCTTCAAACTCCAACTGCGCCTGTATTGTAGGGTAAAACACACAGAGATAAAGTACCGTGTTATAAATATACATGCATCAATGCAGATTCTTCTGCCTTTATGCCAATTTCTTCACTAGGCCAGGAATATACTAAAATGAATAAAAAAGGATGTTAGTGCAGAATAATGAATAAACATAAAATTGCCAGTGGTATAGAAGATAAAATACCTGTACAACAATACAAATGTATGAATTACATTGTTAAATATACAAGTCAAAGTGCAATGTTAGGATTACATATACTGTAAGCATTTTAGTTGATAAAGTGTATAACACATGTATGATAATTGAAATACAACAGTTTCACGCATAAATCAATTATTCATGATTATCAGTATTGACACTTAAGCCCGGCGCAGACAGAGCCGACTCGACCCGATCCGACTGGTTTTCAGTCAGGCTAGAGTCAGTTTCGCTCAGTCGGAGCCGATCCAACATGTTGAATCGGCCTTGAATGACCTCCGACTGGCACTTGACAGGGAAACACGGAGTCCTGAGGCAGCGCATACTGAGTTAATCAGGCTAAAAACAAGTCGGATCGGGTTGAGTCGGCTCTGTCTGCGCCGGGCATTAGCCATTAATATGTGATTTCTTTTATAAAATCAAAATTCCAGATTATTAGATTAAATTTTTAAAGCACTTCGGTACATTTTCACCAATGTGTAGGATTTATGAATATTACATTAAATTGAATTTATATCGCAAATGTATGCAATAACGTCAAAGCCTACAACTTTTATTTTAATGACTTTTTGACATGTGAAATATTTTACGTTGTACACAGAATGTCATTTTACAGTCCTTATCCTAAGGTTATCTGACCCTCTCTCTGATTTATGGTCCATGTAACCAATATATAATTCAAAATACAACCTGAGAAATGAACAAACAATGCAAATATGGGTTATACAAAATTGGCAAACTGAATATGACAAATTGTTTTGTTTAAAATGACAAATTGTTTTGTTTAAAAAGACAAAATGTGAATTGTGAATGTATGAAAGGGTATGGGATACAACTAAAATCTAAGTCTACTTACGAAGTCTGGTTGCAGAAACATGTAGCCTGCCAGTATGTGTGCAGTCATTCTTCTACCAATTGTCAATGATGTCATGTCAGACAATGCATTCATCTTCACAATTTCAGCTGCCTCTCTGTCATGGCATTCGAATGCTACATCCACCAGGAAATCCCTCTCCTCCTGCCTCTCCCTCTCCTCCTGCCTCTCCCTCTGCCTCCTCTCCCTCTCGCTTTCTGCCTGTATCGGTGGAAAGGGTATGTAGACGTGTTGCATTGTATGTACCCCCATGTTCTTCTCCGCACGCTTGCTCATCCTGGTCAGGATATCGATCCCAACTTCCTTACCCTGTGCTGTGCAGAAGTAAAGCAGGTATCTCAACTCCTCCTTCTTTGGCAACACCACCTCTTCCATCAGCCGCTCATACTCTACGTGGTCGGAATGAAATAGTAAAGCAAGGTGTATTCCTGCCATATACTCTTGGAAGAGTTTATGGGGGAAGTACACCTTAGACTTCATGCGTGACTGGGTCGTATCGTGCCATTGTGCCTTTGGGATGAGCTGCTTATCTTTTGTCAGGAAGCCTATTTTGCAAGCTGTCATCATTGCCTTCTCACAGTCCTCAAATTCCTTCTCATTGAAGACCATGCTCTTATCAAGGAGACCATCAAAGGCAATCTTAGCAACTGGCTTTAACAGCTCATCAATGTTCTTGATGGAACACAAATAACCTGGATTATCTAGATCCGCATAGAACTTCTGGACTAAGTGTTCCTTGAGAAACAGAAACATCTCCTTGAGCAGTTGTGAAAACGTCTGCAACTGCTGGAATTGTCTACACCTTTCTTCCCCCAGTTCACTCCACATCAAGCACAGCATGGACATGTAGATTGGGTAAGGCGCCATATTCTCTGCGATGATCTCGTTGTCCTGCATAAACTGGATCAGGTTATTTGCTTTCACCTCATCATATTTGAAGTACTTCTGAATGTACACAGAGATGTTTTCTTTGGTGAATCCTTCAACACGGATGTAGGTATATAGGTTCTTCAGCTTTCTGTTCCATCTAAACTTAACTGCCTTCCAGGGACGGGATGTCACCAGGACAAGACATGTTTCCAGTTGGTCTGAAGAGAGAGTCTCTACAATATTTGTCTTGGGAGTAGCAGTGTGGCTAGCTGAAAAGGCGTCTATTGTGTCCGAGTTGCATCTTGGTTGTGGAATGTCTTTCTCTACCTGGGTGCTTTCTGGCATGATGTTTTTCTTGAATTCATCTAGCCCATCATAGATGATGAAGATCTTGTCTGGATGAAGTAGGATGTATTCATCCAGCTGCCTTGGTAGAACTGGGTTGTCCTTTTTCATGTACCTTCTGACTATTTCTCCAATGGTGCAACCCTCTGATTCTCGCAATGGAACAACAATAACCATGACAAATTGCTTGAAATGTGTTCCATTGACCCAGTCCCATGCTATCTTAGCACAGAATGTGGTCTTGCCAACTCCAGCTTCTCCCTGGACCATCATCCGTTTGGGTAGTTTGTTATTAACCTTGATGTCCAGGAGATCTTTATAATCTAATTCTTCCCAGTATTTGCCATCTTCTTTGAGCATCCTCAGGTTTGTGTACATGTCTTCAAATTGACGAAGGGAGAAAGGATCTAAGGGGTCTTCTCGTATCATACACAGGTTTGTTTCATAGAAGAATCTAAGATCATCACAGCACCTTCGTAGCTCATCATCTGAGAGGGGTGATGAAGATCCAGGAGATGATGCCTGACCTAAAGAGAAAAAGAGAAAAAAATGTTACTAGTACAACTAACAAAATATCTAAATTATTAATACTCTCTCAGTGTGCAGAAACAATAATGGTGGGAGTTTTGATTTTTTCCTTTGCAAGTATTTAGTCAAAGGAATACTAATGTTACAAATATTTTAAATGGTTCTAGTAACTCCACTGTCAGTGAAAAAACCAAACACAACTGACAACTCTCAGGTGACACTCAGTCACACACTAACTCCAAGTCATCATCAAGTCACTGCGTTGTGTTGTCTTTTTTACTCTGACAACTTGTAGTTTATTGACATGTTCTTTAATGGGCCATTCTTGGTCACGTGTGTGACCCAAAACATGACAAATTTTGAAATGGGATGCTTATATTTCAGTAAGTATGAGACTATAATGATTTTTTACTTCATATGTGACTTGAATATGATGTAGTCTTTCAAACTTAACACAAAAGATTTTATAAGGATTACGTAACTCAATGTCAGAGGTCAAATGGCATGGGTCACGTGTGTGACTTCGCACGGAGCTCTTTTTTCATAACTAAATTTCATTTGGAAAATTCTTTAAAATATGAATAGCTATAATGTTCATCTTATTACCAGAGAAGTACTATACATTTGTAAGTACAACAATAGCAATGAATGAGAATTATATCAAACCGTTGTGTTTTATAGTACTTAATTATGTGGCAACGTCTGGTCACGTGTGTGACATTTTGGGTTGGTCACGTGTGTGACATGTACAATATGAATGGAAAAATGGGAATTTTATAATATCGGGTTTAGAAAAGAATGAAAGGTTGAATTTTTACAAAGTTGGTATCAACCTGTACAGGAAAGTGAGAAGAAGGAGCTTGCTAATTATCCTTTTGATATCTTGATTATTTTCTGAATTATGATTATTAGAAAAATATTGAAATATGTAAATTTATGCAAATGAGTAAAAAAGTTTCATTTTAAACTTCAAATCATGTATTTCATGAAACTTTACACATGGATCATTCTGAAAATGGAACAAAACTACAGAAAAATAAAACTTCAATTTTTCCGAAAAAGTTTCACTTTTCAAAGAATGGCCCTAATCCTTACCTGTTCTCTACAATTTTTTGCAATTCCCATAGAGTTAATTCAGGATCCACTAGCTTCCCTTTAAAGGGATCTAGTAACTGGAGATATCGACAAGCCCCCATACCACATACCCAATAAATGCTCAATTAGTCAATTTCAAATCAATTTTTGTCCAAATCTGTACATCAACATCTAAGTAATGATGTATTCTTTCATGTGGTAGTTGATGAGAGCATCTTTTGCATTGTTTGCGTGAGGGGCGTTTCCCAGTACTGTCATTTAACAGGTTAACAAAGATTACTAAAGTGTACCTGTGATTTTGGATATGTTTATTTTAAAGAGTATCACTCTAAAGGTGTGTATATATTCTCCCATTCAGTACTGATTGATTTTGTTAGCTCCTAACGTGCCAAGCTCGCATTTTTGTGAGTTACAATACACACAAATGCCATAGAGAATTAAAATCCCTTGTACCTTAAAGGGTACCACCACCCAAAAATAATATTCTTATTAAAGAAAGGTAACATCTTTAGTATTCCATTCCATCAACAAGTTCACAAAAATATGTTTCCAGAAAGAAAAAAAAAAAATTGGATAACGCATCACAATTCTATAGCATGCGTTCATGCGGTCTGAATTGCGAATTCTAATGTGTGCAGAGCGAACGAATCACCCAGGAATATATTGTCTACAAACGTACGCGTGAATAGCATTGGCGCACTCGCAAATGGTTGGCCCGTATGGAACCAGGACATAGTAGTGGTTCCATAAGTGGTGGAAATTAATTGCTTTGTTTATGAATTACACAACCCTTTGCAAAATGTTGGGTATCTATTTGATATCACAAAACGGTAACAAAACATATAATAATGTGTTGTTCTTTGCCTGGTGGTCCCCTTTAAGAGTTAATTTGACTGAATCATTATTGCTTAAATTTGATTCGTTTTCCTGACAGTGTATGTTAATACACAAAGGGTTGACCGGGGTAATAATATCATTGCAAAGCGCTTGGTGATGATTATCAATCATATTAGGTGATACATAAATCAAAACATTATGATGTTATTAATACTGACACATTGGTAAATAGCTGTCATAATGGCAAAGGAATGAACACAAATGCAATGAGATATTTGCTGATGCATTGCCCTATGCTCATAAATAAACCCTTACTACCTTTTTCAAATTACATTAAACACATCTTTAACAACAAAGAGGTAATAAGACAAATCAAAACTGTTGTCATATTTCTAGTAAGAGGAAAGCAGCACTTGGCATGAGAGAACCACTAGAGATGGGAGTGAGGTTGGTTGATTCAGGCTAAGGTACTAGATCAGTTAATTCGTAGGAAATCAATTATTTCAAATTTTCGAACAAATTCTTCTTAGATCTAATTTCTTATTTGTATTAATTTCAAACTAGAAAATTACCAAATTTTCACCAAATGTAATAAAAAGATACAACCGCACTAAGCCAAAAATCCAATGAGGGGTTACCCACACTTACCTCCTGTTTCATCCTTTGTCCCTGAAGCAGTGCTTTCCACTGGAGATGCTGATGGTGAATCTGTAAACGATTGTCATTATTCCAATATTTTCAAATGTTATAAAGCAGTATCCAGGGCTCGACACTAACACTGGACTGGCGGTTTAGTAAATATCTTCTTTGACCCCCCCCCCCCCCCCCCCCCCCCCCCAAAAAAAAAAAAAAAATCTATGCAAGGGATATTTCCGTGGCTCAATTGAGAGTCATATTTTAGAGGCTTGACTGGGCAGATGTATACATTAAAACTGGCAAAGAAAGAATGACTATTAATCTTGAATTCTTTCAAATGGTTGCACTAGCAAGTCAAATTATGTAATACATGAAGTTGATTCATGCGATGCTATTTTCCATGCGTTCCTTCTCTTGGGTGTATTACCCCAATTCTCTAAATAAAGCACAAGACATATCGCCCGGGACTACCATAAATTGTCATACAAATATGAAAATTCCAGAATTTGGTTGCCTATTTCATCCTTCTTCCAGGGGTGTCGATCTGTTCGGAAAACACAATGCATTGGGGGGGGGGGGGGGGGAGCAATAGCTCGCCCCACCAATGTATTGTGTTTTCCGAACAGATCGACACCCCTGCCTTCTTCTCTGAAGCAGTGCTTTCCACCGGAGATGCTGATGGTGAATCTGTAAACAACAGATATTAAAGGGTACCACCACCCAAAAATAATATTCTTATTATAGAAAGGTACCATCTTTAGTATTCCATTCCTTCAACAAGTTCACAAAAATATGTTTTCAGAAAAAAATATATAATTGGAAAACGCATCACCATTCTCAACCATGCGTTCATGCGGTCTGAACTGGGTAGACTATATGTGTGCAGAGCCAGAGCGCACTGTGCAGAGCGAATGAATCATCCGGGAATCTATTGACGTACGCGTGAAAGCATTGGCGCACTCGCAATTGCTTGGCCCGTATGGAACCAGGAAATAGCAGTGGTTCCGTAAGTGGTGGAAATTAATTGCTTTGTTTATGAATTACACAACCCGTTGCAAAATGTTGGATATCTATTTGATATCACAAAACGGTACCAAAACATATAATAATGTGTTGTCCTTTGCCTGATGGTCCCCTTTAAGATAATTCACTACATGAGCATGAATTTTCATTATTCCTAGTTTGAAATATGTTACAAATTAAACACTTACACTGGACTTCTAGCGTGGGGTCAGTAGATATATGATTTTTGAGCCAGAAAAAAAACCTATGAGTCATTTTTGGTGGGACAATTGGGCAAATGGATGTTCAAACTGACATTGACAGAACAAATCTTGAAATCTTCAATCTCAACCTTGCCTTATTTATAATCAATGTTTTGATTAATTAAGAGCGAGATTTTTTCGAATGGTATACATTTTACAAATGAAATTCAATTTAGAAGGCAACAAATGTTAGGCTTAGGCCACCAAAAGTAAAGAGGAAAACATTTTATACTGACACAACCAGGCTATGTATTTGCAAAAATTTAATGCAGAAAACATAAAATATGTACCTGAAATATGTAGTTTGTTGTACTACTGAGAAGTGAATAAACCCTTATAACCCATTCCCTACAAGGTTCTGAAATACGAATGTACTTTGTACATAGCTCACCTGGATCTCGTGGGCAAGGGATTAATGTAGAAAGTGATATTCTGATTATATACAGAGGTGATGTGCAATACCTAGGCCTGACAAAACTATTAATTTGTATTTCAAATACACAGCTGGACACAGAGGCTGAATTACTGTATGTGAACTAAAGATAAATTAGAGAGAGTTACATTGCATACCTATTGGAAGATGCTCATCTGCTATCCTGCGTAGCTTTGCCTTCACCAGTGCTTCCCTGAGGACCGACCTCTCTTCAGCCTTTCCCACAGTGTCATGCCAGTCTTGTAGCATCTGCAGTGTTCCTTCACTAGTCACTCGATGGTCCCGCATATTGGTCATGATGTAGTTTCTAATCTCTCCCCATCGGAACCTGAGCGCTTTCCCCAAGGCTCTTATCTGGCCATGGCCAGTGACATCCTTTGCTATATCACATAGGATATCATGATAACTGGGGAATAAAAGAATGGGACATAAAGAGATATTGATTATGCAAATGAAAATCACCCGTATGGGTCAATTATTCACACAATCTCTGTCAAACCTAATATTTTCCCCAAAGTGTCTTTTTCTAAAATAGAGGCATTCAAAAGATGAGTGTGGTATGAATTGTTTAGGCAATCTGATCATATCTCATACCAAACTGAGCTTCCTTGTCAAGTACAAGAATTTAAAAAGACTGTGTCAAGCAGATTCTTGATATTTCATTTGGCAATCATAGTGTTAAAACTGGTCTGGTTCTGGCAAACAGGCTATAGATAACAAACAATTGGCATTTTCCAGGATCTAAAGATCAAATTAATGAAAACAAAAGAAACTCTATGGTCTACTTCATAGAGTACAGAAGCCATGTCGTCATCAAAACACTTTTTTAGAATTTTCAAATTTGGACTTCATTTTCAGAAAGAACATAACAAATAATGTCCAAATACTGAATATCAAAGGTATAGAATACGTATTGGCCGAGATATGCCCATCTGAGTGAATTTTACTTCAAGTGGCAATCAGTGTTATAGTGCACTGGTTCATAAATTTATGAACCAGTGCACTATAGCACTGATTGCCCATTGACAAAAAAATAATTTGGATGAACATATCTCTGCCAATACATAATCTATTCCTTTGATTTTTGGTATTTGTACGCCTACATTACTTGTTATAATCTTTCTGAAAATAAAGTCCAAATGTAAACATTCTAAAAAAAAGGTTTATGACATCATTTATGACATCACACTTCACCACTCTATTCCAGTAACAGCTTGTTATTCCGAAGGTTCATTATTCTGAAGGTTCGTTATTCCAAAGGTTCGTTATTCCAAAGGTTCGTTAGTCTGAAAATAAGATCGGGTTTGTTATTCCGATGGTTCTTTAATCTGAGAATGAAATCAGGTTTGTTATTCTGGAGGTTCTTTAGACCAAAAATTAAATCAGGTTTGTTATTCCAAAAGGAGTGGTCACATTGAACACGAATCACCACGTCTAGACCCGCGAATGCAGTACGCATTGGTACAAATGTATGGCAAGCCATTTTTACATTTATTCCTATTTCTTGATATCAAGAATTGAATTCTTGATATCAAGAAATTGAACTCTTGATATCAAGAAATTGAACTCTTGATATCAAGAAATTGAACTCTTGATATCAAGAAATTGAACTCTTGATATCAAGAAATGCATTCTTGGTATCAAGAAATGCATTATTGATATCAAGAAATACTTTTCTGTATTGGTAATACTTGATATCAAGAAATAAACTGATATCAATAATTCTAATTATTGATATCAAGAAATAGGAATAAGTGTTAAAACGGCTTGCCATAGATTTGTGCCAATGCGTACTGCATTCGCGGGTCTAGTCGTGGGGATTCGTGTTCAGTGTGACCACTCCTAAGGGTTTGTTAGTCAGAATAAGGAAGCCTATTTAATTTTTGGATTAATGAAGCAAATTTCATTTTAAGACTAACGAACCTTCGGAATAATGAACCTTCGGCATAATGTCCGGAAATCAATGTTCAGATTAACGAACCCTATTTCATTTTCGGAATAACGAACGCTCAGGTATACAAAATTGGCGTGTTCGGAATAGCAAACACTCTTCAACAATAAACACAAAAATATCAAAATCCCCTCCTGACTCCCTTGTTATAAGAAAATCGGAGCTACTCTGTGTTTTCTTATGCAAGATCTAAAGCTTGTACCTTTTATGAGGCTCAGTTCTTGGGCCAGGGTTGGTCTCAACGTCTCCCGCCCTCATCAGGTTAATCGTGGACAGGTAGAGCTTCCACAGTCGCTCACTATGATGCTTCACATCAGATGACCATTCGCAGCCTGGTGATTTTGCAGCAGCCATCTACAAAGGAAGTTAAAGGGCAATGAAACCCAAGCAAAATGTTGCTTTCATAGTCTTGAAGTGATTAAGAAGAAGAATCTCTGAAAGTGAGAGCATAATCGGATAAGAAACAAGAAAACTACGGCTCTTTGAAGATGTCCATTTATTCCTATGGGGAACTCACATTGGCAACGCACTATGATAAGTGTGTGGACAACTCCCCATATGTTTTGTACACAAATGTTCCCATTTTTACAGTTTTCTTCAGTCACATCTTTCCATTCCCCCAACTCCAACATATGTGGAACTCGAACGAAGGGTAAACATAAATTTTGAGAAAATTGAATAAAACTGAAATTTTGTGTACAAAATGTATGGGGAGTTGTCCACAACTTTGCCAGAGTGCGTTGCCAATTTGAGTCACTCGAAGAAATACATGGCTCTTTTCAATGAGCCATAGTTTTCTTATTTCTTGACCGATTGTGCTCAAATTTTCAGAGAATATTCATTATATTCAGTGTCTTATAGTGCATGCAACAATTCATCTGGATTTCACTGTCCTTTAAGGAACAAAATAAGTTACCATGGTGCTTTATATATATCTTGTTTTACTTTTGCAACCAGTCAATGCGAGGTCTTGGGTTTATTCCCAGCTGTGTTGTATATCTGTCTTAGGCCTAATCTGTCTATCATTTCCAAGGCTGAGGCCACCATCAACATTTATTTTCCCATTCCCATTTGGCCTGGTTCAAACTCAGAAGTCCCAAGCTGCTGAAAAGATTAAGTATATAGTATGTTATTATATCCTTCATTAATGAAATACTGTTCAGCAATTGGCCTACATAGCGTCATGTGACCAAACATAGTAATGCCTAGCCCTAATGGAGAAAAATGTGCTATACTGTGACATCATTCATGGTATATACCATGAATGATGTCATAGATGTGGGATCGATCAATGTATTCAATACGTTTTCATCGATCATATCAAAACGATATACAAAATATCAACGCTATATATCGTTTGGTTTCGCTCCTAATAGACTTGTGTATAAACGTACAGATCGCGATATTGTCTGCGCTGCAATATTGTAAGCAGACGTGTGTTTGGGTCGAATTGATTAATAACGAGAATTTTGAGGAGTTTATTAGTTCTACAGATAGTGAAAACACACCAAAAAACAGACTAAATACGGACGGTCAAGATTCAAGGAGTACTACTCTCTCACTACTAATTTGAATTTCAACAATTTAGCGAGCACAGACATGGTGAATTAGACAAACTTTTGTCACGTTGGGTGCATGCAGTGTGTGTACAGCTGTGTGATTAAGACATTCTGTGACTTCGGTCTGAATCATCGACTTAAAAGTGACATTTATGGTTAGTGAAAACATTTGTATTATTACACTGAACAGGATTTCATTAATGAAGGAAATACAGTGGCGGATCTAGGGGGGGTTAGGGGGTTTAACCCCACCAACCAAAAAAAACCTTTTTTTTCACGAGGGAGATTTTGAAAATTTTGAGGGAGAAAAACGCCCTCGTGAAATTATTCACGAAGGTATCGGGGGCGAATCGCCCTTTGCCCACATGTATTTTTTTGGTTGAACCCCACCCCCACCCCCTCCCCTTGGGCTGCCAGGTGCAAATGTATCAGTGAAAAAGTAAGAAAAAAAATCACTTACGGGGGTTCAAAATAGCACCAAAAAATTGCCGCTTCATGGTCAAACCCTCCCCCCCCCCCCCCCCCCCACCCACCCCCTTAGCAAAAAGCTAGATCCGCCCGGATATAAAACAAATATATCATGCAATATTTTGAGCCACTAGTGAAATTATGGATTCCGAGGTGAGAGAAAAACTTTAGCACTGATTTTCTGAGGGACGCACTAGAGGCTCTCGGTGCATGGTATATTTGTTTAAAGGGGTAGTTTAGTTTTGGTAGAGAGGGCGCTGCACATCACAATTTTTTTGTGAGGTAATGAAAAACTGAGTGTCGAATTTGCGAGAACATGCAATTTTAATGGCAGAATAAACTTTATTTGGTCAAAATCGGCCCAGAAACGGCTGAAATATCAATAAATATATCTGACCATATAATTATTTGGGCCGAATTTTTCAAAAAAATAAAAAAATGCTTACACTTTTTCAAAAATTTTCAAAAGCGTTTTTTAATTAGTTGATGATCTCTCTATTTAATCATTATTTCAATACAACATCACATGCATTATTTTGTATGAAAAATGGTTGAAACCAATGCCTTTTTAGAGAGCGCCCTCTTGAGTTTTAACGGCTCTTTTTTTAATGATAACGGGCTTTTTACTTAGTCGTTTGTCATTTTGTATACCTTTCGAGCATGGTTGAGTTAACACTATTAATTTTATAATGTTACTGTCCATGTTTGGTTACTAAAGTTGAGCCTTACCAAAACTAAACTACCCCTTTAATATAGAGGGATTTACAATTGTTATATAACATATACTAATAATATAATATGATACTGAAGAGCCTTACAAGGCAAAACAGCTTATATAATTCAAAATTTACCTTATAGGCAGATTGCCAAAGTCGGAAAAAGTGACTTTAGGTTACTAGATCTCCACAACAAGTTAAACTGATTTAATTTGCAAGTATTTTTAATGAGGCAAAATAATTCAGAGGTCTACCTCAACAAATTTGTTGCCAACATGCACTCCAAATCCCAAAAGTAGCAGTATACATAATTTCAAAATATACCAAACGACTCCTGAAGTGAGCATGATTTTGCAGTTATATCAAAGACAATACAATTTCTTATAATCTGACGGATATCAAACACCATGGGGCTCAGGATATGTAACACGGTAATTTTTTGCCCCAAACTCAAATTGAAGGCATTTTTTCCCAACAATATGAAATTATTGATTTACCGTACATAACTTGGAATTTATAAATTAATAATAATAATAATAATAATAATAGCTTGCATTTATAAAGCGCTTAATACAGGGTTTCTAAGCGCTGTTACAAGTAATAATAATTACACAAAATAATGACATTTAAAGTCATGCCTGTAAAGTGTCTAAATCCACGAAAAATAATTGGAGCTTCCTCGTGTCTTTTCTGCCGTGTTGTTTAGCTTATGGTAAGAGAAGAATAAAATAGGGTTATTTTTTTTCAAATGTCCCTTTGGTAGGAAGATAATTATCATTATTTCAAAACCGTTGGTCAACGGATTTGAATAGTCGTCGCTATTTGTGTCCGCATTGCAGCCCATTGCAGCATGCGCTAGTGCGTGGGAACAAACCAGAGATTGGACTTTGAACCCAGCGAGCGTGAATTCCATGAAATCTGTACTACGTGTGTAAACATACAGGGGTTCGAATATCTCAAACGGGTATAATTATTCCTGTGACAATTTATCAGTATTCGGTGATAAAATATGAACTTCGTTTTTTCACTAGGTATTCAACAGTGTTTGTTTTCTTTCAAACTTCCACAAATCTTTCAATTGTATTTTACAATGATATTGATATAGGATTGAAGTCTCAAATGACATTTTGTGCAATATCTTACACTTTACAGGTTTCACTTTAATAGAAAAGAAGTAATTGAACAATAAAGTCATGTAATATAAGTGAGAGAATATATTATACAAAATATGCTCAAATCGATCTAAATATAAAGTGGGTCTTGAGTTCAGTCTTGAATGAATCTAGTGTAGTGGAGGCACGGATGTGGACAGGAAGATTGTTCCAGAGAGTGGGTGTGGTAGTGCTGTAACTGACCTTGATGATCGGATCGTTTGATCGGATCGGCAAAATTTTATCAATCTTCGAAATCGGATCGATGATCGGGATCGGATGATCGGCTATGAAAAAAAAATAAAATAAAAAAATAAATAAAAAAATAAAATCGTTTTTTTTTTCTTTGGAAAATGATTCCCAAAAAACACAATTTGGGAATATAAATGAATACCAAAGCAACATATATCCATATTAATAAGCCCAAGGTAATCTTGTACGGGTATGCTTTCATTTTAAACTGATTACCTCTTCTTTTACAAAATTACTCACGCCGATTTTGAGCTTAGTCCCATGTGATTAATTTGGCGTAACCTTTCAGAAACACATGGGACTAAGCTCAAAATCGGCTCGAATAATTTTGTAAAAGAAGAGGTAATCAGTTTGAAATGAAAGCATACCCGTACAAGATTACCTTGGGCTTATTAATATGGATATATGTTGCTTTGGTATTCATTTATATTCCCAAATTGTGTTTTTTGGGGATCATTTTCCAAAGAAAAAAAAAACTTTTTTTTTTTTTATAGCCGATCATCCGATCCCGATCATCGATCCGATTTCGAAGATCGATAAAATTTTGCCGATCCGATCAAACGATCCGATCATCAAGGTCAGTTACAGCATTACTAATACTAATAAATAGTTATATTAGCAGTTGAATTAATACTTTTCAGAAATCTGCCCATTAACGTAGCAATACTATGTGAAAATTTCCAGTGTGTACCATATCTTAACAAAACGTTATACAACGCTCGAAATTAACTTTTTTTGCTGGTGGCCCGATCGGGCAAGTAGAATTGGTATTTATCCAATATTGGTGGCCCGAAACAGAAATTTGGTGGCCCGAAAAAACAAGGAAAAACAAAAGAAAACAGTGACCGGTAATCTTAGCTTTTCATAAGAATTAATTAATGAAAATAACATCTAAAATCACCACCCTGATCAAAAATCCGTAAAGGAATATATAAACCCAACATTGAATCAGTAAAAGGTAATTTTGGAGTGATGAAATGTTATAATTTCAGCCCTTTCTCTGTGCGATTTTGTCAACTTACAAGTTGAAAGTTGAAATTATGCACAAAACAACATGCATGGGACTGAACTGGAACTCTCACAAAATTGGCATGAAACATCTACAAAAGTACAAAACTAGATAAAACAAAATCTGTACTACCTTATTATGAGTCCTATATTTGAAGTTCTTTCAAATTATGTGATGCTTTGAAAGATAATAAGGCCTTTCTGGCTTTCTTGCCCAAACGACTTTTGGCAAAGCTGGATCACCTTGGAATCAGAGGTCACACCAAACGGTGGATAGAAAGCTTTCTGACAAAGAGACACCAACAAGTTATTATAGATGGGGAGTCTTCACCCAGCTCGCCGGTGATCTCTGGCGTTCCACAAGGGACAGTGCTAGGCCCACTTTTATTTGTGACCTATATTAACGATCTACCGGGGTGCGTCTCCTCAAAGGTTCGGCTATTTGCGGACGACCTAATACTATATCGACCAATAGCATCAACGCAAGATAGCAGCGTTCTCCAACAGGACATCGATTCACTCTGCAACTGGAGTTCTGCATGGCAGATGAAATTCAACTCCGCCAAGTGTTCTATCATGCGGATGACTCACAAGAAGAGGCCTATTCAGCAAAGGTACAACTTGAGAGACGCCGAGTTACAGGAAGTGGAACATCACCCTTATCTTGGAGTGGAACTATCAAATGACCTTAGCTGGCGTAAACACATAGAGAAGACCGTCACAAATGCGAATAAGATGCTTGGGTTTCTCAGGAGAAACTTTTGGAATTGCAATAAATCAACAAAAGACATTGCCTACAAAACCCTCGTCAGACCTCGACTCGAGTATTGCAGCTCAATTTGGGACCCTCATCAGAAGGTACACACTGACAATTTGGAGAAAGTTCAGAGGAGAGCCGCACGTTTTGTTGCAAATGATTACAGCAGGACCAGTAGTGTAACTAACATGATTCATGATCTGAAATGGGACACGCTCCAGAAGCGCCGTACGATAGCCAGACTCGCCATGCTGTACAAAGAAGCACACTCACTAATACCAGCAAACATTCGTCACCTATCGCTCAACAACCCAAATCGAGAAAGGAGGCCTCGCACCCGCCAACACCACATTTTAAACTACGATACTATCTTAAGTAGCAAGAACTGCTACCGTTTTTCTTTGTACCCCCGGACCATTCCACTCTGGAATTCACTGCCATCAAACATTAAAACGGCGGATGCTTCTACATTTAAGGATCTGCTTGAAAAGGCAGAAATCTAGTGCATAGCCTTGATTGCATAAAGGCCTGCACGTTTATAGCCACACAAGACAAGAATTTGCGCAAATTGGACTGAATTGAAGACAAGTCAAAGCATAGTTGCAGAGTTGAATAGACTGTGTGTGGCTATGCGAATTGCTGTATTAAGCTGATGTACATACCGTCCCCATTTATAATACCGTAAAACTCCGTGTATAAGGCGCACTTTTTTCCGTCGGAAAAAATTTCAAAGTCGGGGGTGCGTCTTATACACAGGTATAGGAAAAAAAAAAAAAAAAACATGACAAGAGCTTGTTGTCTGTTGTAGCATTCAGCAAAATATACCTTCTTCACACAAAACAAATATTGGTTACAAATTTAAAAATTGCAAGTTTATTGAGCAAATACTGCAGCTAATGAATATTCATACATTCGTGAGCAGCAGGTACTCATTATATATGCAATTATCTAACCAGTGGTTATAAATTTTGCTCATAATTGAAAATAGTTGTTAGTTAATTAAGAAAATTGCATATATTGAATGAGTATAAGTGCTTATGAATATTCATGAATAAGAATATGAATATTTATGAGCACCAGTGTTATTGCTCAATGTGTGCAATTTTTGTACTAACCACTATTTTGTATGTGAAAAAATGTATATGATGATGAAAGCTACAATTGACATTAAACCCTTGATATGCCCTAGACCAGCGATGTAAGTATTCCAACAGCACTACAGGGTGTCTAAAAAAAATACAGGGTGTCCTAAAAAAAAAAAAAAAAAAAAAAAAAAAAAAAAAAAATCTTTTTTTTTTTTTTTTTTTTTTTTTTTTTTTAGAAAGTTGGGGGTGCGCCTTATACACGGGTGCGCCTTATACACGGAGTTTTACGGTACATGGGGCCAGTACAAGGTACCAGCATGTGTGTACACTTCTATAGACGGGTAAATCAGTCTTTCTCTTTGTTGTTTGTCTCCCCAAGACGTCATAATTTTCATAGGCAGCTCCAGAGCGAGATGGATTTTTCTGTCTAATCACGCACATTTCTCCAGATTATCGCCGTTAGCAGATTTGCGCTCGCTATTTTGTTCATTCTTTCCACTGATTTCCTTTGTTTTTTATGCCTGGTTTTGGCGATGTTTGAAATGTCAAATTTTCAGATTTACATTTGGAAATCTTACTGGCCCAATCGGGCCACTAAAATAGAGCAATTATGATTTTTTGGTGGCCCGACAGAGATTTTTGGTGGCCCCGGGCCATCGGGCCTGTGCTAATTTTGAGCGTTGCGTTATATAATACGGTCCTTTCGTTTTCGGTGAACGTGCCCTCGCCTCGCCGAAATGACGTCATTTTCATGCACAGCGCATGCGTCAATAGCGGCCACACCCTCACCGTCGGATTTGAGCACGCGTTCACCCCTGTTTTCAGCGGCGACCCAAACGACGGTCACCGTGTCTTGTTTATGACGTCATACTCTTCTTGAGATGCATGATAACGCGGAAATATCATACTAAAAGCAAGTCTCATGTAACTCAACCCTCGAAATTAGCATAGGCCCGATGGCCCGGGGCCACTAGAAATGGCCGCCGGGCCAGTAAAAAAAATATTTGGTGGCCCAACTGGGCCAGCAAAAACCAGCAAAAAAAAAAAAAAAAAAAAAAAAAAAAAAATTGTTTGCAGATATCCAGTAGTCATATTTAGTCATGTCCATGTCTTGACAAGAGCTTGCTTTTAAGTGTAGCATTATGCAAGTTATACCCTTTTGTCACATACAAAATATGAGTTAGTTAAAAAGTAAACTGAGCAAGTAATACTAAGTGAATATTCCTTATATTCTTGAGCAGCCATACTCATTTTCTAACCAGTTGTAAAAAAAAAATTCATATTAAAAATCGTTATTAGTAATTTCAGTTATTTGTGTATTTTGCATGCTGCTTATGAATATTCATATGTTTCTACTCAATGTACAACTACAATAAATGTGCAATTTTTGTATGAACCACTATTATTTTACGTGAGAAAATGTATGTTGATGAATGCTAGACCAGTGGTATTTAAGCATTCCAAAGTGGAAGTGTAATTGTCACCCGTGTGTATTCAATCGCTGTGATTTTTTGATGAAGACAATGAATAAAAAGACATGGCACACACACATTCATCCTAATTCATGTTTATCTAATTCATCTTACAATGAAACAAAGGGGAATGAAAAAAAGTATTGCCTAGTACCCTGAAACTATCAATATGGTTATTGTATTAATTTTTCTTTTGTTTTTCCTTATTTTTTTCGGGCCAGTAGATTTTGGTTTCGGGCCACCAAATTTGGAAAAATACTAATTTTACTGGCCTGACCGGGCCACCAACAAAAAAAGTTAATTTCTAGCGTTGTGTAACTTTATCAATTTGTTTATAATAATTCTTGCATTGCGATTGCGTACGATGCCAAGCCAATGGCATAAACACGTGTTTGGCCTGTTTGTATGCTATGAATTGAATTAAATGAATGCAAACGTCTACATTTTATTGTACGGCATCGTCTATCAGTACGGCATGCTGTGACGATGTCAATGGGCCAGGGTCGGGTAATAAAGGCTTCGCCCGACTTCATGTGCTTCCTATATGCGTGCCTATATTCGCGCGATCGCGGCATGACTGAACAAGCGTCAACGTGTGAAAATGAAAAAGGTAACAAATGACAGTCAACGTGCCTAGTCAACCCAGTGCAGTTGGGCTCACTCTCGACGCGTTCAGTATAGTGGACTTGAGCAATATGAAAGCAGCCTATTAACTGTCCTGAAGTAAGCATTTGATATTGACAAAAAGTGCAGTTTTGCACGATTTCTCATGATGTTGTACACGGTGTCTCAAAATGTGTCAACCTTGCTTATAGGACATGTACTCAACACTTGCGTCAATCTATAGGGACACCTTCAATCAGGGGCGTAAATCCCGGGGGGGGGGGGGGGGGGGGATGGGGGGATGCATCCCCCCGCTCTTGAAGGAGGGGGGATGCCTGTACAAATCATCCCCCCCTGAGAATTCAAAAAAATGAATTAAAAAACAAGAAAGAAGAAGAAGAAGAAAAAAAAAAAAAGCATTATGCATGAGAAATTAGTGTTTTTAAAAATATAATTATAACTATATAGCATACATGTGTACAGTATGTAACGATCACTTAGAGTAGTTGCGCGAAGTGCGCGAACAAGCGCGTCATAAACTTCAGAATCGTTTTTTTGTTAGGTACCCCCATGCAGACGTAAAATGTGCCAGCGCGCGAGCGCTTAAAAAGTTCAATCATGTACAGAAGAATAGATGAAGACTGAAGGTCAAGACCAGGCGTGTTCCAGACTAACAGTGGCCGTTTGTCTCTTATCTAGTCCCATTTACATGAAAAAAAATCCTTAGACATGGGTCCCATTTTGTAAAAAAACCCTAAGACATGGGTCCCTTTTTTCATTTATCTTTTCTCCTCTTTTCTCCCTCATTTTCTCCGGGATTTTGGGATTTTCCGCTGTGAAATTGCTAAAAACTTCAAGCTCGCTCCGCTCGCTTGCATACGTAATATAGGGTTTATCGGCCAATTTCGTAAGCTTCTCATTTGTTTTGATAAGCGTGTCATTCAATTTCACAAAATTGAGCTGAAGGCTTGCAATTGTGGTTCAAAATTGCATTTTGTTCATACGATTTAGCTCTTCGGTCAAGTGATTTACCACTTTTAGCATTCCATTAAAAAAACACGCTATTTGCATTTAATTTCGCCAACGGATTTCACGGAAAGCGGTATCACGTAATCACGATTTTTCTCGCTTTAAATTATACTCGCTTTGTGTGAGTGATATGTGTTAAAGAGACGTACTTGAGAGTTGACACAATGGTGGATTTGAAAAAAAAAAAAAAAAAAAATGGTGAATGTGATCCTTAACAGAATAATAACACGTGTGCACCTACATGACCTAATACATGTACAATAATACATGTGTAAGAGTTTTGATGTTAAAGTGTATTTTGAAGAGGTTGTTTGTCAAAGCTAAATCCATTCTTACTTTTAGGTGATTTGATGCCGTCTTAATACTAAAAGTACCGCATTTACCCCCCACCCCGCCGGTCAAATTAGAACTGGAACCCCTTGAAATGAATAACAGTGGTAGACCCAGAGGGGGTGCAACAGGGGTGTGCTGCCTAAAAAATATTGATTGGCTGTTTTGTGTATCAAAATGCTTATTAAAAAAATGGTACAGATAGACAAGAGCTAGAGCATCAACCCCGCCCCCCCCCCCCCCCCCCCCCCCACCGAGAGAGTTTCCACGGGACCTTAAATGGGCCCTGGAACCTGGCTGTAAAGGAGCACTGGTTTCGCGCTTGTGGTGCATGTAAGTACACATTATCTTTTGCGCCCCGACCCCCCCCCCCCCCCCCCCCCCTCCATAAAGTTAAAAAACTTAGAGTTATATTAAAACGGTTAGTAAATATACATCTAGTCTACTAATTTCAATCTTCACACGTGTGTGGCCGTGGGAGTTTAACCATTGTTACCTCAGGCCTGGCTTACATCATGTCGAGTCAGCCGTCAGAAAACTTAGATAAACACGTCTTGAAAGTAAATATAGATCTAGTCTACTAATTTCAATCTGAGTAAAGAAATCGGCAATCATAATGACTTGTCCGTGAACAAAATGTGTCAACTTTTTTTGCTGATTCAGCACAAATTCGGATCACCTGGGCCTGGCTTCGGACTCAAGAGTCAGACACCCTATTAATAGTTAGGGTTTTGCACGCCTAGCCTGGCTAGCTGGGCCTAGACTAGTGCAACCAAAGTACCAGCCAGCCACAGAGCCGGGGCTGATGGGCCGAGCTGCCGGCTGGCCCCACTGAATCTTCATCGAAGCCACGCCCACAGCGCACCCCGACCCTGGCCAGCCAGCGTTAGGTGCACTTTGGGCGTGGATTGGGCCGGCCAGCCACAGCTCAGGCTAGCGCACCAGCCCTGGTCCGTGGGTGGCGCTGGCGCTGGCCTAGGCCTAGCTAGGTGTGAAAAACCCTACTTATTAATAGAGTGGACACATTCTTTTTACGATCATGGACAAGTCATCTTCAACTATTAATATTATGATTGCCGATTTCCTTACTCAGATTGAAATCATATTTAGACTGGTAGATCTATATTTACTTACCGTTTTAATAATCTTACTCAAGTTTTTGACAGACCCGACACATGATGTGAGCCACAGGCCTGCGGTTACAATGGAAAATACTCTCACGGTCACACACTTTTGTGCAGATTGCGCGTTGTCTATGCATTGATTTAGCGTCAATGTCAGCCAGGCTTCCGAAACGTAAAACCGGTTATCAATATTTCCCCAATGATCTGAAAGATATATATAGGTGACATCGACAGCGCGGGTATACCTATCATCCGTAGACTCACGTATATTACTGCTTGTAATATGTATACTGTACAGTAATATGTTGTGCATTTCTATACTAAGCATGCCAGAGCCATCCTCTTTCGAGAACTATTTTGAGTTTTTATATTTCATTTCGAGATTTCAAACAACTTATTTAAAAAATCGAAAACCTTTAGAATGATCTGCAGTCAGAACGAATGACACGTGGAAATTTTTCAGCCCGAGGCGTGCAAAACCCTAACAGTTTTTCAACATCAAAGGATTTCCTTACTCAAATTATAATATAATGACAATTTTACGAACTAGAAACACGTATTAAATCGAATGCAAACAAAATGTTTTTGAATGATTGTTATATGAATTCGAATGCTAAAAAAAGAATTTGAACTGCAAAATACAGCTGCGGTGACAAAATCGGGACCGAAATTGAATGCACACAAAATTAATTTGTATGGCCAACTTACTGAAATTGACCTCGGATGTTTATATATTACCCTTCATAACAACATATCATAAGTAATAAGACGAATATACCCATACAATTATAATGAAACAAATAGCAATTTCCCCGCTGTGAATTGCTAAAAATGTCAAGCTCGCATACGTATATTTAACAACCTCGGGTGTTTATATATTTACCTAAGTTAATAACGACAATAAACACGAGTATACCCATACAATATTGAACCAAATGGCAATTTTCCGCTGTGAAATCGCTAAAATTTTCAAGCTCGCTCCGCTCAGCATCGCATATATTTAACAACCTCGGATGTTTATATATTACCCTTCATAACGCCATATCATATGCAATAAACGAATATACCCATACAATATGATGAAACAAATGCAATTTTCCGCTGTGAAATCGCTAAAATTTTCAAGCTCGCTCCCCGCTCGCTCGCATATATTTAACAACCTCCGATGTTTATGTATTTACCCTTCATAAAACGCCATATCATATGGCAATAAAACGAATATACCCATACAATTATAAAGAAACAAATGGCAATTTTCCGCTGTGAAATTGCTGAAATTTTAACAACCTCGGGTGTTTATATATTACCTTTCATAACGCCATACAATTATATTGAAACATATGGCAATTTTCTGCTGTTAAACCGAACCCCTCGTTGACTTTCAAATTGGCAAATTTGGTATGTTTGTGAAGGAAATGTTACTTTTTCTAAGGATATTAACTTAATCCGCGATATAGATGTTGAAATTTGACTTAAAACGTCTTCGAAAATGGGGCAAAAGTGAGCCGTCTCGTTGACTGAAATTCGCTCAACGATTGGCCTGAAAATCGTGACGTCCACCGGTTGAATGGGTCCGGCCGATCAGCTTGATCAAGCAAAGCGACGCGCGTGCATTGTATGTACTGCATGTGTTGTGTATATGCTTTTTGATAACGTACGATCGAGCTCGACAGTTTTATTCGAGGAAAATGGGAGAAAATACTCTTGAACTGAGTTTCGCAATGGATTTTTCCGAAGAAGATGAAGAAGGGGACAGGAATGATTCATCAGACAAGCGACAATGATAACGGGGATTTGGGAGACTTTTGGCGCTAGTTCACTATATTGTACCCGCACTCCGGTGTCGGCACGCTACGCTGCCCGTGACCGCGCTCGTGAAGCTTGTACCATACGAAACAAATTAATGTAACGTTACCCCAAAACAACTAAATCTTCGACCATTGCTCAAATAATGGTTATGATTTCAAAGTAGTTACACAAAAACAGGTAAAAAAAAGATAACTACTTTGAAATCAGGACCATTATTTGAGCAATTTTTGAAGATTTAGTTGATTTTGGGTACGTTACATTTGTGTTTCGTAGGGTACTCTTCACGAGCGCGGCACGGCCAGCTAGCGGGTGTAGGCGTGCCGACACCGGAGTGCGGGTTTTCAATGCGCCCTTTCCCCCAGCATACTAGTGCATGGACATGGTGCAATTCGCTATATAATTGCCGCAGCCATACGCCAGATCGACAAATATATCACTTTCATGGCCTTCTTCGACATTATTATTGTTATTTTCACTGTCGGCTTAGAATGCCGACAGAGAAAAATACAATATATGTCAAAGTCAAAGAGGCCATGAAAGTGATAGTTTTGTCGATCTACCATACGCCATGCACCTTTTTCCCGACTTTGCGACTCGAATTCAGCTTTGTCGATACTGGCGAACTCGCGATTTCCACCTCCAAACCATGCCTGAAATCTTCACTTCCTTCAGACATTTCCACCATTCTCCGATTTGAAGATATCAGGTCGAATCTAACAAGAAAAATTACATTGACAAGGACGGCGTTCTATCGATTGAGCAGGGCAGCATACTCGCTGCGAGCTGGACTGGGGGATCGTTGGGGGAGGCAAAGGGTACCATGGTACTAACCGCTCTACCGTCCGCGGCCGCCGTACGCGGGGTGGTTTGGGCATAGTCAACCTGTGACGTCCATCAAATTTCTCTGCACCAAATCGCCGTCAAACGGCGAAATCGGGGTTCAGAATAAGAGTTTTAAATTTGCTTTTAATTGTTTTCTGGGCGGTGATAGGGCTTCAAAATTAACCTTTTCATGCTCAGTATGTTCTCAGCTTTCAGAAGAGGTACAATATGCATATTATAGGATTTTCATTGAGTTTTCGGTTTAAATTGCTAAAATTTTCAAGCTCGCTCCACTCGCTCGCATATATTTCACAACCTCGGGTGTTTATACATTATATTACCCCTTCATAATATATCATACCGTAATAAAGAATTTTATCAAGAAACTGCAAAATGATGGCCCATTGTATATACAGCTAAAATGTAATATTTAAAGGTCGAATCCTTAGATATGGGTCCAATTTTTCCCAAATAGCCTTAGACCATGGGTCCATTTTTTACAAAAAAATCCTTAGACATGGGTACCTATTTACAGCAAAAGGACACCTTGGATGTGGGTATGGGTTCGGAGGTCTCAGCCACACAACCCCCCGTCCGACTATAATCTGAGTACACACCCACCCCCCCCCCCCCACGGGCGGCGATCGCTGCGTGTGCGTAAATTATTTTGGGCTTGTGCTTGTGCTAGTCCCGGGGGGGGGGGGGGGGGGGGGGGTGGGGGGGGGGGGGGGGGGGTACTCACATATATTGGTGGTATACGGGGATTGTTGCCGCTGGGAAGGGTGACTTTTTCAAGAAAGATCCTTAGACATGGGTCCCCTTTTCATCAAAAAAATCCTTAGACATGGGTCCCTTTTTTCATATTTTCCCTTCTTTTCTTAAACGTTTTTGGGGATTTGCCGATGTGAAATTGCAAATATTTTCAAGCTCGCTACGCTCGCTAACTTAAACCAAAAAATTGCGGGAAAACACACCAAAAACAAAAACATGCGCCGCAGGCGAAAAAATCCTTAGACATGGGTCCATTTTTCGCAAAAAGGACCCTTAGATGTGGGTATGGGTTGGAGGTCTCAGCCCGCACTACCCCCCGTCCGACCTATAATCTGAGTACCCCCCCCCCCCCCCCCCCCCCCGGGTAACTAGTATTGTGATGGGCTAATCGCCGATCATCCCCCCCCCACTCCTCGTACGGATTTACGCCCCTGCCTTCAACTTCACTCAGCGGTTTTCGCCAGGAAAAAAATTTACCCGTGGCGCAAAACCACCAAAACATATATGCTCAGAAAAATTACCCGTGGCGCATGTATTGCTGCTATTCAAGCACGGGATGCCGCGCCGCAGGGGTAGGATTAGGGCCGGGAGTCATCAGATATTTCCACTTATGAACAAAATTAACATTTCCTGTAATATGATGAATATTCCACCATCATTTTGTAATCCATGTAAATGTTGTCTATTTTGTATACGTTTCACACATTACTCAAGCGCTAAAAATGAACTTTATTCCACTCCCATGGAGCATTCCAGACTTCCCAGTCTGCTGCATTCTGACTCACCTGCCATGCCTGTTGCAAATTTGAATCATACTGGTGCCCATGATTCTTTAAGTTTTAAATCATTGCAGCGTGAGCCTCTTGACTTGCACGGGTGGGGATCGGGACTCTCAGTTCCGGGTCGCGTGTTGTTTACCATGTTTTGCCAAGTCGGCAGATTAAGGTTTGTTTATTCCGTAATTCTCCTGTCACTATCGTCATTATTCCCGTTTGTGGAATTGGTGACTTTAGATAAGGCTCTTTTCTCTATGTTTGTAGTTGAATAAAAGTGTGTCCATTAGAATTTGCACTGACTGTGACTACTGTGAGGTCAAATCCAATGTGCACCTGTGATAAAGAGGGGCAAAGTGAAGCTTCAAGCCTCAAGTTGTTGAGGCTCAACATCAAAGTAAACCAAATTAAAAATTGATGTACCTGTTCACCTGAGACCGAGTGAATCATTACTTTGTAGATGTGGTACACATCTACACTGTATTGTAAATGTCCTGATCACGTCTGCGTTACGATGTACACTAGCAAATGGGAAACTGTATGGGCAAGTATGCCCAAAAGCACACTGCTGTATAGCAGTAGTGATCTTCACTAACCCCCCTTTTTGGGGTTAGTTGAAAGACTATTGTTCAATGAATGATTTCTTATTTTGTATTTTCTCACCTAACTTTGTAGATCTTGCTAGATGGCCGATGAAAAATTCTCATTTGATGGGCGTCACGTTGCCCCTAGCTAAATTAAAATGGCTTCAATAATATTCGTTGGTCCTGAACTGCCCGTCAATCCAGCATCAAAGCACAGTCGTGAAAATGTCGTTCACTGTGTAGCTAGCGCATAATGTATACGTCATCAATTATACGAACTTGTTTTGGTCGGAAGGCAAGGTCCATCATCGACTGTTAAAACTACAAAGTAAAAAATGTATAATTTATTTAATGTGTGTACGTTTTTCATAAAAAAATAAATATATTTCATCATATTTTATTTAATTCTATTCAAAAATCAGTCGTTACCAATTTTAAATCCATATTCTTTAAAAGTTTGAAAAACAACAATTCGCAAGCAAATACGGTAGTTTCATCTCAAGCGCACTCGGTGCACACACTTTATTTCCGATTTGAAGGCATACAATAATGTGCGTAAGTAATTTACAACGTATCAATTCCTGGCTGGACGAAGACTACCTAACGAAAGGTCATTTCAGCAACACACTCTTTCACGGTACTTCCGTCGCAAGCGTGTGCGATGATCAGCGCTCGACGCGACTGCATGGCTAATGAACGTGAAATATTGGCTGATTCATAGCAAGAAAAGTGGGTAAGTATCAAAAACACATCTTTCAATGATTTAATTTCACCTTAATAGATTACAAATGTCATGTCATAAGTGGAATGAATAAACGGGAGAAACCTACCTTACGTTTTGATGTAGGTGTGGATGTGGGTACACCCCTACAAGACAAGGGGTTGGACAGCATGCCTGCATTAACACCCTTACTCCATTGCTGGTAAAAAGCCTGATAGTCAGCTGCCCTCATTGTCCAGTAAACACTGGGGAAATCCCCTGTCTGCCTAGCCTTAAACTAGATGTTTTTCACACTATCAATTGATGCTGTGTTTGGCTGTAATAGCATAATATGGCTTTGTTCAACAAATCAATACTTGCCATAGTCCTTCACTCTTAAAAGATTCTTACAAACTTTGAACTATCTATAAGATTACATGTTCATTGATTGAATGAAGGCTTCATTGAATCATGACCATGTTAATCTTAAATAGAATCAAGCTGCTGTAAAGATTTAAGAATTCTTTATAGTCCACAGATTGACCTACATTCTTGTAACACTTATACAAAAGCCTAACAGGGCCTATGGCAAGCAGTCAATACCCCTCAATTCACAGACCAAATGGACACGGATGTAAGATCCTTCAGTCACCTTGTCATTGGAGTTTTTTTGTACCACTGTTCTGCAGTTTCATGAGGAATTTAAGAATGTTACTGAGCATAAGCCTAAACATGTAAACAACTGGTCTACTTTGCATTTAGAGGGGCAGTACCAGCTCATGGCACATATAATCAGATTGGATCAGATCATTGCAGTATTTCTAAAGATCACAATTCTCAAATAGGAATTAAAAGTTCTTTTTACATCAAAGGCTCAATGTAAGTTCAAATTGTGTTAATTCACCCCTGCCATAACTATCCACAGTTGCATAATTGGTGAGATAATACTTTATTATAGCTAGAGTTAGTTTTACATTTTTGGTAAATCTCACAAATTTGTTTACTGTGCTTTCTATATGGCATTGGTCTTAGGGTGGACCTATGTGTGGTTATGTGGAGCAACTGCATTGTCAAATACAAAAGTGAATGCTACGCCAAATTCATTTAATAATATACCGTAGAACACCATCGTCAAGCACCCCCCAATCACCTATACGCATCTTGCTTTTAAAGACCTTTCATGAGATTCACCTCCATTATTATCCTCATGAATATTCCTCACCATTATTTGCATTCTTGATTAAAGTTTCCCGTTTGGACAGAGAGCGGGCGCTCTTTAAAAGCAAGATGCATATAGGTGATTAGGGGGTGCTTGACGATGGTGTTCTACGGTATCTATACATTGCCTACGTCTACAAAACACACCAGTATTGTATTGTGCGTAAAGTCTCTAAAATACTGGCAATGAAGCCGAGGCTAAATCTTTGCAATATTCAGATTCAGATTCACTGTTTTAAATTATAATTGTGGTTGAAAAACACAATAGAATCATTGAAGTATAAACATATATATAGAACATTTGAAATTTATATAATAATATATATCTACTGACAATGTGAAACAGATTAGTAATTATTAGTATTAAAATGAGGCCTGTAAAGTGTCTAACTCCCCAAAATTACTTGGAGCTTCCTCGTTTCTCTTCTAGTTCTACTCGTGTTGTCTAGCTTATGGTAAGAGAAGAATAAAATAGGGTTAGATTTTTTCAAATGCCCTTTTGATATGACGATATCTATCATTCAGTTCAAAAGCGTTAGCTAACGGTTATAAACCTCATAACCGTCCGTGTTAAAAGCTGACGCTAGTTTTGGCTTTTTTAACGAGGGAAAGCAGTGTTTCTTTTTCAACGAAACTCTCACACATCATTCGGACATATCCTACAATGATTTTTGTACAGGATTGAAGTCTCAAATGTAATTTTGGGCACTATCGACACTTTACAGGTGCACCTTGCGGCGCTAATGTGCTTTCGTACTCCTTTTCCTAACCCTAACCCTAACCCTAACCCTAACCCTATTCCTAACACGTAGCCGTTAGGGT
>JBAMJV010004954.1:0-71938 GCA_037951105.1 Echinarachnius parma
ACTCATTGTAAAACCGTTATTTATTGGAAATGTATTTTACAGAATGCATTAACATACTATATAGTATTTTCTAAATAAAACTTCCATGTTAAAAACTGTATTGATTCGATATAATGCTTTTTCAATTTAATACAATAATTTAATTTCAATAATACATTACAAGAGGATTGATTTGTTATTTCGAACCTTTCATTTAAAAAACCTTATTGACGGAATACATTAACTTTATTAGATTTTTCAAAGGTGATATATGAGACTTCAGTATAATACGATTCCTCTAAATGATGTGTTATAGAGTCATAGAAAATAACATTGTTTCCAATCTATAGAGTAAAACGGTACGGAGAAAATTGATGTCAGATTTGATCTCCCAATGCCTACTGATTTTGACTAAAATCGCAAATATTTTCATAATTAGGGATGTACAGGGTGTTTATAAAAAAGCGGAACCCAACTTCCACCCGCAATATTTTATTTAATAAACATAATTATATTTATTGCAATATGGCATATCAAAGGTCAATTCATACTCTTTCGTTTGATACCAAATATGTTGTGATAACATCATGCATGATTTAATAAAACCTTTTTAAAAAGGGTTATGTAAAAAGTACTTTGCGCACGAGAGTAGAAACTAATTGTTAAATGCAGTGTAAATAATGAAACAGTAGACAAAGTCAAGTGACATTTCATGATGTTTCTTGATTCATAGTTTGACATTTTATTCAACTTTGAGAAGAGTTGAGGGTCCAAAATCATCCCCAATGTCCTACCACATGACCCCCATGTCTGTCCGCACAGGTTTGTGCTCTTGTTCAGTGGTCAGTTGCTTGGTCAGTCAAGGAACTGATTAAAAAAGTATCTCCATGTTAATTTATTTACGGAACAAAAGGATTACAAGACAAAAGAACACAAGGAGAGGTTTGAATGAATGACCATCAGCCCGTGTTGATGAATAGATCTAAATCTTGTGCGCAAAACTACAAGATCAATTATTACAAAAGTGGTGTCAAATGAAAGAATAATAAATCATCTTTAAGATGATATATTGCAATAAACATAACTATGTTTACTTCATAAGATATTGCTGGTGGAAGTTGGGTTCCGCTTTTTTATAAACACTCTGTATTAGAAATATCGAATTGTTTTGTTACCACAATCCAAACAATAAGTTACGAAAGAAATGTAAATACTCCAAGTGATTTTTGCAGAATTTGACAGAGTTAATGGATCTGTTTGAGAATATATCATACGACTCGAACACTGATGACTTGTATTTTTCTGAATTTCTTGAAAATGTATATAGGGCCTATTTTGTCTCCTCATCTTGGGATTCATCTTCACCCCAATCTACATCGCATCTGGCGTAAGTAGTTTGAATATTTTCATATATTGTATTTTCTCATGACTTTAAATATTCTGAAATCTTGTCTCTTTTATAAATTAGGTTAAACGTTTACTATGTTTGAGCTTTTTGAGGAAAATAATATTTACGTGGACATCAAACAAAGCGATTAACTTTCTCCCGGGTTTAAAAACGTCTGCAGTATCCAGTTGTATAATTATGTTCTTTGTTCAAAGCACGTATTACCAGAATGGAGCCAGAGGTATTTGCAAGGCAATGTTTGAGTGAAAATAACGAGTCATACTCCTAGTCCGTTTTCAATCGCAATTTATAGTTAGCCGGATTCAAGTGAACTTGTTCATGGTTATTGGATCCAAAAGTAATATTAACTTATACATTCAATTTGAAGAGCTAACTTAAAAAGGCGTCGAATCCACTTAAACTTCGGGGGAAATTGAATTTATAAATATTCGAATTTGTACGCATGCCTTCGTGAATATGACCATTAATTAATGTCTTACATTTGTATCATAAACTCATGTTAAAAGTGGATTTAGCGTCTTTTGAAATCAAGGTCTTCATTTGTAAATGCTGGTATCTTTTTCGAATCACTAAGGTGACCACGGTCCCCGAGTACTTGCAGATGAGGTTTGGAGGAGAGAGACTTCGCCTCTTCCTCGCCATCGTCTCCATCATCTTCATCGTGTTCACCAACCTGTCGGTAAGTAACTCGTATTTTCCTCCTAGCTCATATCTACTCCACCTCATGTTGCTGCTCCCCCCTCCTTATCATACTCTCCCACCTCCCCCTCCTCCTCATCCTCATGTCCCTCCTACTTCTAAGTTCTTTAAACATAACGTGATGTTTTTGAATGCTACTATTTTGTTTTCTCCACTTTGGGATAACATAAACTGTTATAATGCAGCAAACCCTGAGATGAAACCGAAACATGGAAACATAGATGACTTACGCGCTGGTTGCTTCAATCATATCCTCTAAATCTACCCCGCTGCGGCCGATCGAGCTCACCACGCGATTGTCATCTTTAATGGCGCACTCTCGACATTAATTTTGTATTGAGCAATATGAAAAGTATTCACGTGTTTTACCTCCTACAGGCGGAGATGTATGCAGGGACGATTATCATCCAGCAAGCGTTGGGATGGAATCTTTACCTATCGGTCATCCTTATCCTCGCCATGACTGCTGTCTACACAGTAGCGGGCGGACTAACGGCGGTCATCTATACCGATGCTCTGCAGTCCGTCATCATGGTCATCGGTGGACTTATTCTATTCATCATAGGTTAGTTGTTTTGTATTCAAAGGTTATATTTGGTTTTAAGTAGCACATCTGATTTATTCTTTGTTTTTTACAAAAGTTCCCTTTATGTTTTTTTGTTTTGTTTGTTTGTTTGTTTGCTTGTTTGTTTGTTTGTGTGTTTGTTTGGGGGTGGGGGGGGGGGGGGGGGAGGGGAGCACAGCCCCCTCCCCATCCGTGACCCTCATACCCCACTTGCTTGATGACTTTGATAATAATGCATTCCATCATTTCTTTTGATGAATACAAAAAAAACGAAATCTAGAGAGGCGTAAAAACATAAAAGCAACCTTGCCAATTAAAAACCACACAGCTAGGCGTATAATTTCATTTTAAAATTCTGTTTATATGTATTGCTTCATTCACGCAGCCATCGTCGAGATCGGGGGCTTCGACGCGCTCCGTCTCGCCTACATGACGGCGATCCCGACGTCGACGCAGTTGGACCCGAATACGACATGCGGCATCCCGACGGAGAAGGCGTGGCACATCTTCCGCCCCGCTGACGACCCCGACCTCCCTTGGCCCGGTGTGGTCTTCGGCATCTTCCTGCTTTCTATTCACTACTTCTGCACCAACCAGGTTCTGTTAATACTAATTCCAACGTTTGCGGGTGGTCATATTCTGATTTAAACAAAACAAATATGTGATTTAGAAAAATACTGAGGCTTTGAATAAAGTACGGACACAAATTTTAAAAACTGCATCCAGTCCATTAATAAACGAAATTGCAGTTTCATATACCATGTATGTTACTTTGGGTCCCGATTTAGTTGTGGTAAAAATGATGATGATAATGATGATGATAATGATGATGATGATGATAAAGCTGTTGATGACGTTAATTATTTTATGATGATGATAGTGATGATACAGATAATAATGTTTTCATGTTGGTGGTGATAATGATGCTGATGATTATGATGATGATGATGATGATGATGATGATGATGATGATGATGATGATGATGATAATGATGATGATGAAGCTGTTGAAGACGTTAATTATTTTATGATGATGATAGTGATGATACAGATAATAATGTTTTCATGTTGGCGGTGATGATGATGCTGATGATTATGATGATGATGATGATGAAGATGATCCAATTATCGTAATGATGGTAATCACGATAATTTATATGGACCGGTAAAAATACTCGTATCACTTTCATCATCACGCAGGTGTTAGTCCAGCGCTCACTGTCGGCCAAGTCGTTGACGCACACCAAGGCGGGTGCGACTCTGGCGGCGTACCTCAAGGTCCTGCCTATAATCCTCATGATCTATCCAGGGATGATCAGTAGAGCGCTCTGGCCCGGTGAGAATTAGATCATTTCAAACATGTCAAATGTCCACACCCTAATACGTATTTATAGGCATAATTATTACACGATAATTGGTATAGTATCGTATGTGTAATAACAATAATATAATTCAAACATAAAGGAAACTGACCAGAAATATTTTAAATGATTGAAAAGGAGCAAAGAAACATAGGCTTCGCCGGGCTTCAAGGGTTTTTGTGGCTCGATGGTTAAGCACCGGTCTAGCAATCCGGATGTCTCGGATTCGATTCCCGGCGAAGCCTATTTTTCTTTGCTCTTTTTCAATAATTTGCTACTAATAATATAGTATTCATCGAGTGCCATGTATCTAGTTACTCTATTCAGATGCACATTATTGCCCTTCACCCTGCCCTTGGAAATCAAGTACAAATAAAACCCTCACAATTGTCTCGCGCACAATCCCAACTCCCAGGGGAGCATAATAGCCCAAGGTGCTTACATGACAACATTCAATTAATTTCAAAAGATGTGAAAATGTTTCACCTATTACAAGTATGTATAATTTTATCTTTCGATCATGGACTAAATATGTGCCACTGTTAAGAATTCAGGCTTTATACTGTACATCGTTGACTTCTCACATGTATCTTTCGCAGATGAAGTAGCCTGTCAGAACTCCACCACGTGTATGGAGGTTTGTGACAACCCAAATGGCTGCTCCAACATCGCATACCCGCTGCTCGTGCTTCGCCTCATGCCCATAGGTAAGAGCCAGCACAAACTTCTAGACTGTTTACGTCAACATGTATACAATATTATACATACATCTATAGCAACAATTAATTAAAATTCGCTTGAACTTTGGAGGCAAAATGTTTTAGGTCATGTACTTTCGAATCGTTTTTTACTCACTTTTTATTCAAAAAGATTGATTTGTTTAATAGCTTGCACTTGTCTCACGTAAAACAAATTATGCACTAATCTTGATACTGGATCTAGTAACTTCGTTGCAATGTGCAAAACTGGTGAATAGTTGTTGAAATGTGTTTTTTGTGTTTGATTATTTAATGTCAACTGAGTGATGTGTGAAAATTCCACGGTTTCCGTGGAGGTAAATGAATGTTAAATGACCGAGTAATGAGCGAATTAGCGAACATGAGTGGTATTTGCCATCTGATTCTATACTTATGAGTTATACTGTGTACGCAGTTATATATAAGTATCCACTCGATAATTAAAATCCAAACACTTCATAGATATTTATTTGTATCATTTGAAGGCGAAAATCACATTCATCGATACAAAATTGTGTATCTTTTGTTCATGACATATAATGTAGGTCTGAAGGGGCTAATGCTGGCCGCCATGTTGGCTGCGTTAATGAGCTCCCTGACGTCAGTGTTCAACAGTCTCAGTACCCTCTTCACCATCGATATCTGGAACAAGATACGACCTTATTCCACTGAGCTTGAACTACTCATAGTTGGAAGGTAACATATACCAATGACATAGCTGCATGGGGGGGGGGGTGGGGAGGGGGGGGGGGGGGGGGCAAGGGCAGTTGCCTCCCACTATATTGCCTGCCTGCCAGCACTAAGATAATCAAAACATACATAATATAACATACGTTACGTTTTATTCGCCACAGAGCACCCCTTCTCCTTTTGCACCAGTGCAGGTTGTGACCCTGAAAATATTGCCACAGTCAGACAGTAGCAAGCAATTAAGCTAAACAATTAATGTTAATTGACTAATGATAAATAACGCTAATAGTGTAAATATAAGAAAATACATGAGTCTAGTTCGTGACACAAACCTCTCATCTTCATTTCCAAGCCTAATGTAAGTCACCGACTAAGCTAGTCCTAACACACATCATCGAGATACACATGGCCAAAACATTTTGGGATACGAATTGAATTAATGAATGCCGTAATTGTTTATATGAATTTCATGTAAAACTAAAAAAGGTCTACATGATTTACTTACAGATTATGCACCCTGGTACTAGCTGGGATCAGCGTTCTGTGGCTGCCAGTAATTGAAGCCTTCGGATCGGGCGAGCTTTTCATCTACATTCAGTCCATGACGTCATACCTGTCTCCACCAATCTTTGCGATCTACTCGGCTGGAATGTTCTGGACTCGTACCAATGAAAAGGTTGAATTCGTAATTTAATTTTGTCGTTTGTTTTAATTTTAGTAAAGGAGGAGGTTGTTATAATTGAAATACAATAATGACTTGCTTATGCATTTCAATCCGTGCACATGATTTGTTGTGCTCGTAATATTTGGGTAAAAATAGTATGATATAAGGTATGCGTTTGTATATGAAGGTCTCACAGTGCACATAGATCATAATGGTGATATGGATGGCGATGACGACGACGACGATGGTGACGATAATAATTTGAATATTGCTGATAAATGAGAAACTGATGATCTTAAAGGTAACATCTGGGATAATTTTTTTTTCTTTTTCCACCAATTGCAGGGTGCGTTTTGGGGACTCGTGTTCGGCGAGCTGGTTGGCTTGACTCGCATGGTGCTCGAGTTCCTGTACTCGGCCCCGGGATGCGGCGTGGATGATACCCGGCCACCCATGATCAAGAACTTTCACTACCTACACTTCGCCTGTTTCCTGTACGGGGCTACGCTCCTCGTCGTGGTCCTAATCAGCCTCCTGACCGATCCTATATCACCGGCGAAGGTTTGTATTCCGCTTGATCTCTTCTAATGCTAGAAGAAGTATCAAATCCGTATGAGCTCGGTTTCGATCACGAATGTGTGGTAGGTACTCAACCTATTGAGAACATGATCCATTGAAGGCCTAATTTAATTATTTAACCCATATTGGATAGATAGGTTTTCAAAGTATTTTATTTTATTAGTACAACATGAATAGTCGGCAACAATAAGTTAGCATACACTGGTTGGGAAGGGTCTTTCACAATGGAGGGACATGCATGTACAGATATCTATAGCTAAGGAGGAACGATTACGATGGAAGGTTTATAGGCAAAGCTGTTAATAAAACAGCTTGAAATCCAGCAGCACTTTAATCCTTGCATGCATGGCACAGTCTTTCATCATATTCACAGTGAAACATAGAGTTATAATCAAATCATAGACTCATTCTGGCATTAAACTGCCAGTTGATCCAAAGATCGCTTGGGCTTTGTGTAGCAAGATAATAAACATATACATAGTTAAATGTTGCTTGTAAGTATCGGTTTCCATGGTGGTGTATATAATACGTGTGGTTTGCGGTTGCACCATGTGAGATGGGTGGATTGGTGACAAGGGCGTCGATTTCTTCTCGCCATTGGGGGGATGATTCGTCATGTTGACCATCTCTGGCGAGGCGAAAACCCAGCAGCGTGCCCGGGTTTTTATGGCTGAGAGGGGCGGGGGGGCAAAGCTTTTGAGTTCAGCTGTTTAGAAATTGGAAAGGTATTAAGTGCACATTGCAAGCATCATGTTATGAGCTGGGCTTTGTCCAATATGAACTTTAGCCTGATAGATACATATATTGCAAGCATTCTGATGGAACCCTGAATAGCACCAGTCATGGGATACCCACATTGGGAAGCTTATTGGGGGTCCAGGGGGCGGAGCCCCCGGAAGCTTTGGGATTTGTAATATCCAGATATAAAGATGTTGTCTATATGTAAATATAGAGTTAACTATTCTTTAGTTAATTGGCTTTTGAATTAGCTGTTTAGAGATTGGAAGATTATTAAGTGCACATTGCAAGCATCCTGTTATGATGAGGGCACTGTCCAAGTATGGATGAATTTTAGCCTGATAAATAAATACTGTCGATTGTAATCATCCTGATGGAACCCTGAATAGAATAAGTCAAGGGATACCCACATTGGAAAGCTTATTGGGGATCCAGGGAGCGAAGACCCCGGAAGCGTTTGGATTTGTAATATCCAGAAATACAATTAACTATTGAATAGTTAGCTCAATTTTAGTGAGCGAAGCGCAAACGCACAGTGGGCCAGAATCGCCTGAAAGTTTGCCAAGAGAGAAGTCCTGAATAAAACTATTTAATGAGTACATGGCTGGTACTGGGTCAAATAACCTTAATGGGGGTTTCAGGGCGCAGCCCCGGAAAATTTTGGATTTGGGCAGTTTAGCATTATCAAAAATACTATTAACAACTTCCATTCATGAGAGGGGGCAATGCTCCTTAATTTTAATGTTATTATATATTTTTGAACCCCAAATATTGGGGGGATAGTAATACAGGCCATCCCCCCCCCCACCTGAAATATTGGGGGGATATATCCCCCCCATCCCCCCCCCCCCCCCCGTGATCGACGCCCCTGATTGGTGAGTCCTTTTCACGACTCACCAATCCACCCATCTCACATGCTGCAACCGCAAACCATATACCTGGAAGAAGACTAGGATGAATTATCTGTCATAACCGGCAGGCCTTTATTCCTTGCTATATAATAGAATGTCAGAGTATGTCATAAGAAATAGGATATAGCCTATTCAATAATATCAAGATCACTTATTCTTGCGTGACAACCAATATAATAACCTAGCCCGGATTGAAAGGTCTGTCAAAATGAGGAAAATGGTGAAGATAACCCAAAATATTGAGTTTCGCTGAAGTCAGGCCTCGATCATGTCGCATGGCAAGTATGGCCGACCCTCTGTAGCTTACCTATACCATGTATACTGTCGTCACAATAGAGAGCGAGTGGGGATATCCAAGGAAAACTGTATGACTGAAACAAGGTTCGGGCGGTCGATGTATATCTTTCATTTTTGCATGTAATGCTTAAATTGTAATGGTTTTTATTACAGTTACTACAACTTATAATCGGTGTCTTATCCCTTTTCAAAATAATAAGTATATTTATATGTTCACACTCTCAGCCTTTAACCCGTTCAAGATGTTAAATATTGACATAACATGCATTCTACTGTACTTAGACCACAGTCCGAGTATCTTCGGGACCCGTCCTCAACAAGTTAGGCAAAATTAAAAGATTCCTTATGACTTTGTTCGTTTACTGCAGCTTGTAAGGTTGACCTACTGGACCCGATACAGCAAAGCGCCTCGACAACCAATGGCAGTTGGTGATAAGGAGAAGGAGGAAGAACGAAGGAGAAGGAAGAGGGTGAATGAAGAGGAACAATACAAACGTAAGACGAAGCATTGTAATATAATGGTATACGTGAAATTATCAAAAACACATTTAGGAGGAAACATAAAGAGAACGCAATGGAATGCCTCCCCAAATTAATGGAAGTGTTCATATAAGTAGGCTTATTGTTCGTGCGTTATAACTTTGTTGAGACATTTTGAACAAGTCATACTAGTCACGTGAGTCGAGTATAACCGAAATGTTCTGTTTTCTCTTCGCATTGAATAAAATGAGCAAAGAAAAATGGGCTTCGCCCGGTAACCGAAACCCGAGACCCCCGGTTTGCCTGACCAGTGCTCTAATGGTTTGGTCACATATTTTTTTTTACGGTGGTACTTCCTATATGCTGTATAAACCCGATACAAACTTACGGCTATGAAATCAACTTAGGAGCATAGTGCCAGGGATCAAGTGATGTGATATTTTGTATATTATAAAAATCCTAAACTTAATTATTTCGTTAAAAAAATGACCAGATATGAATTGATTGTATCCTTTTTCTGTCAACGGTTTATCCCAGATCGTGAGGTAAATCCTTCGTTCTTGCGTCGTGCCTGGAACATAACGTGTGGCGTCACGGACACACCCCCCGAACCGTACCTGACCCCGGAAGAAGAAGAGGAGCGCATAAGGAAAATGACGTCACTGGAAGGGTCCACTTTCTGGGAACGCGTCGCTCTGGCAAACGTCTTCCTCTGCGTGGGATTTGGCGTCTTTGTCTTCGGATATTTCGCCTAAATAATCGCGTGGCGGAAGATTTTATTTTCCGTGTAATCCTTATAAGGCCGGGGGGGGGGGGGGGCATTATGCCCCCCCCCCCCCCTTCCGCGATTTTTCTGATTGCTCTGGAATGCATTAAAGGGACTTAGTAACATTGTCCAAATCCTCAAAATAAAATTTTCGTTCTAGCGGTTCCCTCATAACTTGTTGTATTCGCATTAACAATAAAATCCTGGGACAGGTTTCGGTTTTTCAAATTTCCCTTTCGTTACAAAGATATGTACGATTGAAATCTTCAGATAAGAAAAACTCCGGGCGAGTTTTTCATCCCTGTACAAAGTGAATGCAGTGAGTTAGTGAATATCACCCAATATCACTTTGCATTTTCGCTCATAACTTGGCCATGCAATGTCCATTTGACTTGAAATTTTCACACAATACCCTGTGGACATGTGAGATAACAACACTATACATTGCATCAACCCTTCATCACCTTTTGCACATGTCAACAAAGTTACTAGATCCCTTTAAGATGACGCGCCGCCGCGGTGCGCCGCTTCGTGACTTTTTTTCTTTCGAGTGTTGCGCATCTTTGAAAACAAATTTGCGAAAATGTGACCTACGAAGTCACGTGACCTTTTGTATTTGCACGTCAGCCCGAACATTTTGAATTTTCGTGATTTGTGTACGAAACATGGAAAAACAAATTCTAAAAAAGAGTGAAACAAATTATTGGTTATTTTGGTCTTGTTTTTTTTTTCTTTTCGCTTTACGTGTTTGTTTTGGGGCTCATACTATTTTAAGTATAGTTTAGTTGGAAATAAAATAAAAATACAAAAAACAATGACATACTATAAGAAATTATCAAAGCAATAGAAAACATTAATAGAATATTCTGACTCGCTCTTCCGATTTTTTGTTTGTTGTATTTTCATTCTAAACGGTCTAAAGAATAGTGAGAATCAATGTTTAATTATCAAAAATGTATAATGTATGGGCGAAAATGTGAAAAAAAAAAAAATGTATTTACCATATATATATACACTTCTATTGTCATGCATGCAAATTTTCGCGGTGATCGGGCATTTCACAGCCAAGATGTGAAGGGGGGGCAATAATGCCCCGCCCCCCCCCCCCCCCCCCCCCCTCCTCTCCCTGGCCGTAGAAAGACTTAAAATAGACCAGCCTTTTTGGGGTCGTTCATGTGATTTTTACCTTACCCCACACATATTTATAAAGGGATAGTACAGGTTTGGTCAAACATAATTTTAGTAATTAAAACTTGCAAATTGTCATTGAAACCCTAACAGTTATAGTTCAACATTTTCAATGATGCTTGGATGGTAGTAAGATATAATTGTATACGTGGTATAAGCTGCATGGCTGTTTTTGTTAAAACGAAACATTATTATCAACAAATGAGAATGGGATGTTTGGTTAGAATAATTATTCAACAGAGAGTTCATTCAAAACCATTTTAAATCCATTTTGGTAGATTTTCAAATATGTGTAGCATTTTTAAATATTGCTTTGAATTATTGAGCAAAATTTTGTCCCCCACATTTTTTCCAATCTGATATATACATGTACGTAATGATATTTCAGCGGTTTCTGAACCGATTTCGACCAAATAAAGTAAATTCTGTCATTAAAATTTGTGCTCTTTAAAATTCTACACTCGGTTTTTCATTACCTCACCAACAAAATATTTCTTGAAGCGCCCTCTATAACAAAACTGAACTATTCATTTAAGCTCAGCTCAGATTTCCTACCATGAGAATAAAATTACCCTATATTACAACGTATCATTGACTAGTTGGGAGCTGGAAGCGTGAAATATATGGACCCATTATTGAATCATTATAAATGGTAGATTATTTTTGCCCCATTTGGGCGTGGCTGTATGAAATGAAAATAATTATCAAGGAAGGAATTCAATACCTGCAAAATTAAGAATGTCTAGTGATCATGTATTAATAAAGTCTTACCATTTTGTCACCATGTTAAACTTGTTCAGGATACCATGTTTCTTACAACATAATTTGTTTTATAAATAGATCCTCAAAGAATAATTCAATATGTAAAACACAAGAAAGTTAATTCAATTAATAAAGGTTTAGTACGCATTGTCATTTCTTCTTTTTGAAAATAATTAATATTATAATTAATATTATGACGGTATCATGACTTGAATCAAATAAAAGCATTGTTATTGTGTGTATTAGCAGAAAATTAAATGTTTGTTCTAATGCATTGGTTCATTTTATTGTTTTGTTTGTAATTGTGCTCAACAGGATGAACATTATAAAACTATCAGCTGGTGGTAATACACAGTCATGCATTAATATAATTTTGATTCAAGATTTATAAGATTTGTACTTAATATTTATTCAAAAAAACAATAAACAAAGTAATCTAATAAATGTACGTCATATCCATTCGACATGTACAGGAAGTACGTTTCTGTTACGCCAATGAAAACAGCAATTAAAAAGTGCAAGGGTGCTTTTAAACTATACACGATCCCGTTGTGGAAATAGATACATAAATCCATTCCAACATTATTTTTATTTTGTATTTATCAATTACTTTTGTTCTGCTTAATTATATGCCCCTTTGTGAAATCCGTGCCCCCTTCAGAACCCTCGTTTTGGATAATGTAATGATTGACTGTTCTTACTCTTTATAGTCCAGTCAATCTAGCATATATAAGGGGGTAACCTCGGCAAAATTGCAACACGGGATATTTTTTCGGAATTCTGTTCAGGAAACTCCCCTTAACAACCAAAAAAAAGTCCTTAGAAATCGAAGTTGCGGAAAGTGGTTTAAAGGGCATTATAAAGATAATTAGCAAATTTGCATAATTGTGAAACAAGGTCAGGGGTCATTTTCTATCTAGGAATAGTACACTAGTAATTAAAACAAATATTCTAAGGTATTTTGGGGCAAGGAATCCATTTCCGGTGCTCGTTTGCGAGTGCCATATGGGCAAAACCCTGAAATCCAAGATGGCTGCTTCCTAATTTGCATATTATGATTATTATTGGGTTTTAGTGGCTACAGCCTCTAATAAGCAATACTTATAGGTTTTTGTTCTTTAATCATGTTCTAAATGTATATCAAAGATACTTCAGCTTGGTTGCCGCACTGGCAACCTCTAGCAATGCATATAATTCGTATAATTTTATTATTTACCTAATTTGCATATTCCGCCAAATTGAGTTTATTGGGAACCCGGAAAGTCAAAATGATAAGAAATACCCCTTTTCCAAGGTTTTGGGGGGCATGAAATCCATTTATGATACCTAATTCGACGTATCACCTTGGCAACCCACATGAATCCAAGATGGCCGTCTTTGGCATTTTAAAGGAGATAATGCTATTTGCCACTTTAACGGCATTTTTTTTGGAGAGCATAATTTGTTTACTGTTAGCAACCAGCTACATTGAAATTTAAGTATTCCAATTGCTAATTCCAATAATTGCGAGTCCAAAAATTGTAATATTGTTCTAATATAACCAAAAGAATGAAGTTGTGTATCATTACATGTGAAATTTGGGGAGCAGCCATCTTGGATTTAAGAAGGTTGCCATGGTGCTATATGGAAATAAGTATAAAAAATGGACTTGTTGCCCCCCAAAACCTTGGAAAAGTGGTATAACTTGTCATTTTTTACTTTCCGGGTTCCCAATATACTCAATTTGGGGGAAAATGCAAATTAGGTAAATAACCCAATTATGCAAATTATATGCATTGATAGAGGTTGCAAAGGTGGCAACTAATCTGAAATAGCTTCACTACATATTTATTACATGAATGAAACATAATAATCTGGAATTATTGCTTATTAGAGGCTGTAACCACTGCAAACCACTAATATTCATAAATATGCAAATTAGGGGAAGCCATCTTGGTTTTTAGGGCGTTGCCTATACGACACATGCAAATGAGCACCGTTAATGGATTCCTTGGCCTAAATTACCCTAGCATAATTGTTTTTATCAATATTGTACTATTCCTAGATAGAAAATGACCCCTGACCACATTTCAGAAATATGCAAATTAGCTAATTATCTTTTTAATGCAAATTAAACCACTTTCCGCAACATTAATTTCTTAGGACTTTTTTGGGGTTGTTAAGGGGAGTTTCCTGAACAGAATTCCGAAAAAAATCCCATGTTGCAATTTTGCGGAGGTCAAGACCCTATATTGACTGGACTATGAACTTTATCTTGTTATCTTATCTTACCTTTTCATTCATTATGTAGGTCATAATATATTTACAGTTACTTTTATTGGGCTCTCCACGATGTAGTAATAATGTTTTATGTTTAAAAACACATTCCTTAGACTTGTTAGCTAGATAGTTAGCCAAACCTACCAAATACCCTCAACAAGGATGTGTTTACATTCAGTACCATAATATGTTACAAGAAACAGCATCGCCCTCAGGAGATCAATCCAGCGGTTTCCACCCTTTTTTATTTTATCAAAGAGCAAAACAATTCACACTTTAAATGTAAATAACCGTTCCGGCCCCACTGCGATTTTTCTAAAATTGCATTAAATATAAATATTACACGAAATGTCCGTGAAACTGAAATATATAATTTATATATGCATCTCACAAGTTAAAAATTGTATCGTACCTTAAAGGGGTAGTGCAGTATTGGTAAGGCTGAACTTTAGTAACCAAAAACTGCACAGTAACATTACAAACTAATAGTTATAACTCCACCATGCTCGAAAGGTATACAAAATTACAAACGACTAGGTAAAAAGCCTGTTATCATTCAAAAAGAGCCATTACAACACAAGAGGGCGCTCTCTAAAAAGGCATTGGTTTCAACCATTGTTCATACAAAATTATGCATGTGATGTTTTGTTAAAATAATGATTAAATAGAGAGACCATTAACAACTATTTAAAAACCGCTTTTGAACATTTTTGAAAAAGTGTAAGCATTTTTTATATTTGTTTGTTAAGTCATCGAATAAATTTTGGGCCCAAATTTATTACGATCGGATATATTTATTGATATTTCAGCCATTTCTGAACCGATTTTGACCAAATAAAGTTTATTCTTCCATTAATGTTCTCTCGAATTCGACACTCGTTTTTTCATTACCTCACCAAAAAATTGTGTTGTGCAGCGCCCTCTCTACCAAAACTGAACTACCACTTTAACTATTACTGATAAGTGCATACTTCCTGTCACTTCTAGTCATAATATATCTCCTCTTGTATGGGAATCGCTTATATTGGAAATAATCAGTGTTTTTCGTAAACCCCTATTATCTGTTTTGACTGAGCACTGGAGGGTGCCATGTTTTCCAACTGTACCTTATGAAACGTCATCTGACCTTGCACTAACAAAAGCGGGTTACGTAACCTCTTATACAGGGTGGCCCAGAAATAACGGAACGGGGCACTTCCCAAAATAAAGTAACAAAATGAACATGTCCATCGGATAGGGTGTCCTTTCCAATGAACAACGAAACCAAGAAAAGTAATTTTGGACGTGTAGTTTTTGTTTTAGGGCGCTTTGAGTGAGACCATGTCAGGTCCCTATTTTTGTCATTTTTTACCAAGTCAGTGCCTGATAAATGAGACTTATTGCCCTACATACCACTGAACACACGAGTATTCCGCGCGCCATTGTTAGTGTGCATTCAGCTGTGTGCCGAGCGGTGCCGAGAGAATGGACATAATTATGGCGGGCAGTAAGTCTCAAATATCAGACACTGACTTGGTAAACATTGACAAAAATAGGAACCTGACATGGTCTCACTCAAAGCGCCCTAAAACAAAAACTACACGTCCAAAATTACTTTTCTTGGTATCGTTGTTCATTGGAAAGGACACCCTATCCGATGGACATGTTCATTTTGTTGCTTTATTTTGGGAAGTGCCCCGTTCCGTTATTTCTGGGCCACCCTGTATAGCAGCAGATTCAACAACAGCGGTTACATATAACCCGCTTTTGTTAGTGCACGCTCAGATGCACTAAGATGACGTTTCATGCGATAATGTTAAAAAACATGGCAGCCTCCAGTCATGCCAGTGGTTAGGCAAATCAGTTGACAGTGGTTTTAACAATTATTATTTCCATTACAAGTGATACCCAGGAGGAATACTGTATATACGACTGAAATATACAAGAATTCTGCACGTATCAGTAACGTACAGCAAGCGAAAATTCCAGCGTTTCATTCCCCTTTTAGGTTCTCGTGAATGATGACAATTCACGTGATCACAAAAATACAAAATAATTTAGTCTCGACATGGCACAAATCCATTGTGGTATAGTAACCTCTTTGTAGTAATAATATTAATATTGATGACGTGTCTAGGTACACGTACATTATAGTTTATCACTTTACAGCAGTATTTGAAGAATTTTGGAGGCGTGGTCAAAATCATGTTACTGTTTCAGTTATATTCAACGTACCAGACGAATGATCTTGCTCGGTGCAGTGCTCGGCATTTCATCATTTTGCTGTCGAGGAATCGCTCTTGGAGTGCATAGTCACCTCTCTCTCTCATCAAGGTATGGAAAACTGCTTACAACTTTCTCTATTTTTTTTAATTGTAAAATTGTGTTAGCACTATATTACAAATGTTATTGTGAGGGGAATTATCCCTTACTCAATGATAATGTATAATGTTAAGTAACATGCGGTAATTTTAGAGGAAATGCTACCAATTACAAATTAAAGAAGGCTTATTATTTTATTTCAAGATATGCAATTGTTGGCATGGTTGATAGAAAAGGAGGAATATGCATGCAGGCAAATATGAATGTACTTCACAACGATAGCAAAACGTAACATTGTCGATATCTGACATGTTAGATTAAGAGATCCAAAATTAGCTAAAATGTATATAATATATGTGATGTGTTCATTGAAAAGGAATGTATATAGATTATCGGGGATCTAGTAACTTTGTGCATTTTTGCATAGCCTATATATGCAAAATATGATGAACGGTTGATAAATGTATAATTATTGTTGTAATTTGATTTGTCAACTGAGTGATGTGTGAAATTCGACGGTAAATGGATGTCGTAAATATTATGACCAAGTAATGAGCGAAAATGCAAAGTGGTATTTGATTTGATTTTAAAAAGTGAAGTTCCATATGTCACAAATATTTTTGTTTAACGAGTAACAATATACAAACAAACAATATATCCATAAACAATATAAAATACACAAAATACTAATTACATAATCAATAATTTGTTTGTAATTAGCATAACGTGAAATATGGGGGAACCAAAAAGAAGCAGAGCTTAATGTAAAACATTTGGTTCCCAGGGGTAATTATGTCTTATCAGAATTGAAAGACATGGCTGGCTATGGCTGGCTGTGTGTGTGCAGTGTCTTTTTGGATCTCTAAATAAATCTTCAAAATCTCACTAAGTGTTTATGTTTTGTGATGAATTTTGTATTTTAGTTAGTTTATCTGGCTTCCCTGTTTGTTTATGGACATTTATATAACTGGATTGGAAGACCTTCATTGAAACTTGGACTTTTCAAATTGGTTACTTTGAAAGCCATGGCAGCCATCTTTGATTCCTGCTTTTTTGCTTAGTCCCATGCAATGCTTTTTGGGGTAGTGATGTTCTACTGCTGATATCTCATTTCAACTACCTGCTTGTGACAGCTGTACATCCTGTGACTTGGTATACACATACCTGATACTGAGCCTAGCTGAAATTCTAGTTTCTTGCCTCTTGCCTGGATCTGGATTTGGAAAACTAGACATTTTAAGGGAATTTTTGACAATAAAATAGGAGGATCTGATTATTTTTATTGGACTTTATATTTTCATTATTGACATTGAAAATTAGCTCACATTAAGCTTGCACCTGATTTGTTTGCTACTTGATTGCAACTTAATTGGAAGATATCTATCAATATTATTTATGATGGCACACTCATGTGAAAATACACTCTGCTATCTGATCTTTGTTACAATTTTCACAAACATCATTGTGACTCAGCAAATTCAGTCATCAAATGTATGCTCATTCTTCATGCCATTCACCTTCATCTGTTCAAGAAAACACTGGTCTCCACCGGATAATCCACATCATCTGTTACAAGATCACTCGCCTTCGTCTTCGCAGTTGGAGGTGCTAACTAAGACTCTCCACTTACATCTCTCGGTCAACAAGAATGCTCAACCGTGCGTCTTCAAACACGGGTGTAAACAAAAGGCTATGATATACCTCAGCCTACTGTTGCTTGTAAATGCTTCAGATATCGAACTCAATCCTGGTCCAGGAACAAAATACCCCTGCCAAATATGTAATCTTGCTGTGAAATGGAATCAGCGTGGAGTTGCGTGTGATGACTGCGAGAAATGGTACCATGTGGAATGCATGGGGATGTCAACTCCTGTCTACTTAGCTCTTGGAAATGCTAATGTTTCATGGCATTGTGTTAACTGTGGCATGCCACAGTTTGCAACTAGCCTTTTTGAATCCCAAAGTGGACTGGTCACTTCCAACGCATTTAGCAGCTTGTCATCACATGACGACACATCAGCCTCATCTACTGCCAGCCCAGGCCCTCCTCTGGCTGCTTCATCACCAACCATGCCAACCAGGAAAGCAAGAACGGGTAGAAAAGACAACAAAATCAACAAGAGCATGAAGATTCTCAACGTGAATTTTCAGAGTGCAAAGAACAAAAAAGAAGAGATTGGACACATGATCGACTCCACAGACCCAGATGTAATCTTAGGATCTGAGACCTGGTTAAACTGTAATGTTTCCAGTTCTGAACTGTTTCCATCAAGCTACAATGTCTTCCGCAAAGATCGTGATGATGGATACGGTGGTGTGCTGATAGCAATCAAGAAGGAGTTCACCTGTGAGCATCTAGTGAGCAACTTTGAATGTGAGGCAACATTCATTAAACTTCCACTCAGCACAAGGAAGACCCTCATCATTGGTGCGTTGTACCGGCCACCATCGAGCTCAACACAGTACATGGAGGACCTATGCAGTGCAATTGAAGAACAACAAAGAAAACATAGGAATGCTGTATTCTGGATGGGTGGAGACCTTAACCTACCTGACATAAATTGGGAGACCCTGTCAGCTGCAGGCCACCAAACCCCTTTAGCCACCAGCAGGCGCTTCATTGAAATGTTAGGAAACTGTGGCCTTCAACAGATGGTCAGCTTCCCCACCAGACGCACCAGCATCCTTGACCTTTTCATGACAAATAGGCCATCTCTAGTGAACAAATGTTTGCCTTTACCAGGGATCGGGGATCATGACCTGGTTATGGTGCATACAAACATCATGCCAAGACGACAAAAGCCAGTCAGACGTCAAATCTACCTCTGGAATAAGGCAGACACAGAAAGTATGAAGCAGGAGTGTCGCTCTTTTCAAGACAAGTTCCTTGATGACTACTCAACTACTAGCTCTGTTGACATCATGTGGAATGACATAAAGATGTTCCTAACTCAATTGCAAGACCGTCTTGTCCCATCAAAGATGTCATCGACACGTTTCCATCAAGCATGGATCACCACTTCTCTGAAGCGTCTCACCCGTCAAAAGAAGAGGAGTTTTACAACAGCTAAGAGAACCCAGTCACCAGCTGATTTCGCTAGATATCAGGAACTGAAGAAGAAGTCAAGGTCAGCCTGCAAGCATGCTCATGATGACTATCTTACCAACATAGTCAGCCCAGATTCTACAGGAAATCCCAAACGATTCTGGAGCTTTATCAAAAGCAGACAGTGTGACTCATCTGGAGTGTCTCCACTAAAGGGAACTGATGGTATTTTACACACTGACAGCAAAACCAAAGCAGAGATGCTCAACCAGCAGTTCGCCTCTGTCTTTACGGATGACGAAAATAGAGATAATATCAAACATATGGGCAATCCCCATCCATCGATGAACCACATCACCATCACGCCTGGGGGAGTTTTCAAACTTCTATCTGAACTTAATGTACATAAAGCCACCGGACCTGACAAACTGCCTGCTCGACTTCTGAAAGAATTGGCCATTGAACTCACTCCTGTCTTCACACTTCTCTTTCAATCCTCTCTCAACCAAGGAGTAATTCCGGACGACTGGCGAAGAGCAGATGTGACACCGATCTTTAAGAAAGGTGATAAAAACAGGCCAGAAAATTATCGCCCTATATCCCTCACATCTGTTGCTTGTAAACTCTTAGAACATATTGTCAGTAGTGCCATCAATAAACACCTTGAGACAAACAACATCCTGTCAGACAGCCAACATGGATTCCGGAAACGTCGCTCCTGTGAGACACAACTCATCTCAGCAATCCATGACCTTGCTAAGAGGATTGACAAAAGAGAGCAACATGATGTCATCCTCCTCGACTTTTCGAAAGCTTTTGACAAAGTACCACATGAGAGGCTGCTTCACAAATTACAGTACTATGGGATCTGTGGAATTACCCATCAATGGATCGCAGACTTCCTCAAACATCGAAGCCAAAGAGTGGTCCTAGAAGGATCTTCATCAGGTAGTGCTTCTGTCACATCTGGTGTACCGCAGGGAAGCGTGATTGGTCCCTTACTCTTCCTCATATTCATCAACGATTTGCCGGAATATGTGTCAAAAGGCTGCTCTGTATGCCTGTTTGCAGATGATTGTATGCTCTACCGCAAGATAGACACAGAGGCTGACTCGAGACTGCTGCAACACGACATTGACGCACTACAGACATGGGAAAAAGACTGGCTGATGCAGTTCAATCCACAAAAATGCCAAGTTCTTCATGTCACAAACAAGAGGAAGTACGTCAAATGGGCCTACAACATCCATGGACAGCGTCTAGAGACAGCAGATTCTGCAAAATACCTCGGCATTCATATAACAAACAACTTGAACTGGACCCACCACATCAAAACAATCACAAAGAAAGCAAACTCGGTCAGCGCATTCTTACAGAGAAACATCAGGCCATGTCCACGTAAGACCAAGGCATTGTGCTACCTAACTCTAGTGCGCCCCATCCTAGAATACGCTTGCACAGTATGGGATCCTCACACCAAGGACAACATTCATAGGATTGAAATGGTGCAACATCGATACGCAAGATTTGTCACAGGAGATTTCTACCGTACGAGCAATGTGACAGCAATGCTTACTCAACTCCAGTGGCCTACCCTCCAAGAACGCAGGGCTCAACTCAAGGTGTTGATGATGTACCGCATTGTAAATTTGCATGCTGATGCACTCCAAAACCACCTGTCACCAGTCCGAACATCCCACCGAGGTCATCAACAGCAGTTCCAGATACCATTTGCAAGAACTTTGGTCTACCAGAAGTCATTCTATCCTGACACCATTAGACTCTGGAACCTGCTTCCTGCTCATATAATCAACTGTACCTCTGCTGACCATTTCAGGCAGAAGGTACAGAGCATTCAACTCCGATAAATGGGGAACCCAGTCTTTTTTAGTTGCACATAGAATTATGTAGAAGATTTTTAAATCACACTGTACATTCACTGCACCAGACCAGCCAAACAGTACGTTGATACACCAGATGGTGGCCTGTACTTTACCCGGAAGAAGAAGAAGAAGAAGAAACAATAAAATTAAACAAAATAAAGAATTCGCTAACTCACTGCACCTACTTTATACACAGATATAATTCTCCCGGGCTTATGCCGAAAGGGTGGGTAGCGTCGCGTCGCGTCGCGTTGAATGGAACGCGACCATTCGTCCAAAGCCCCCACGGTACGTTTGCCGAAAGGGTGTGTTGGGAGCGTTAAGGCGCGTCAGCTCAGATAACGCTACCAAATGGCACATACGGGGGGGGGGGGGGGGGGGGGGCTTATTCCGAATGTACGCGTTTAGAGTATATATATGCATACAATGATGTGTACATCAAAGACGCGACCGTAAATTGCGCCTTTTCAATCTCTGAGTTTTCGTTTCGCCACCGCGACGAAACACGTGTTATCCTATGAGAGACCGACTTTTCCAGAAGATGGGATTTTATAGCGCATGGTTGATTGATTGAACGGTGACACGACATATGCTCCGCCGACATATGCTCCGCCGACAATTGCTCCGAAAAATGCGACAAATGCTCCGCGACAAATGCTCCACGATATTTGCTCCGCCGACATTTGCTCCGCCGACAATAGCTCCGCCGACAAATGCTCCGCCGACATTTGCTCCGCCGACAAATGCTCCACCGACATTCGCTCCGCCGACAAATGCTCCGCCGACATTTGCTCCGCCGACAAATGCTCCGCCGACATTTGCTCCGCCGACAATTGCTCCGCCGACAAATGCTCCGCCGACAATTGCTCCGCCGACAATTGCTCCGAAGATGCGACAATTGCTCCGCCGACATTTGCTCCGCCAACATTTGCTCCACCGACAATTACTCCGCAGACAAATGCTCCGAAGATGCGACAATTGCTCCGCCGAAAATGATTCGAATATGCGACAATTGCTTAGCCGACAATGGTTCCGCCGAAATATGCTCCGGAGATACGACATTTGCTCCGGTGACAATTGCTCCGCAGAAATATATGCTCTGAAGATGACAGTACTTCAAAATGGTCCAAAAACAACATATGTTCCTCAACCATAATTGTTCCACCGACATTTACTCCGCTGAAGATTAAACTCTTGAATGAATTCTCAAGTACCTTTGGTATGAAGTGCGCTTTTATATGTTATGCGAATCTCTTGTGAAATTGGAGTAACCATCGATTCATTCAAATATTGTATTGGCTGGTTTGTTTGTTTCACGTTTCTTTATACAGGGTGGGGGGCAGTCAAGCCCAGTGTTGTAAGGATGCGTGACCCTGCAGCCTGCATCTAGTAGCAGAAGGGGAGGCGCAATAACACACAACACTGGCTTTAGTTTTTGATGTTACATTGGGGTTCGACTGGAGTCGAACCACGGACCCTCATGACAATGACAATGAATTGACAATGACAATGAATGACAATGACAATGAATTTTATTTCTCAAAAACGGCCCCTCACGGGGGCATGGGAGAAATACAAAGATACAACAAGTGTATATTATACAGATATTGACTGTCTTGAGGGGCAATATAACATTTGAGATCCTCGAGGGAAGTTATATTTGTGTCGAGGGACATTATATTTTTCCGAAGCGCGTAGCGCTGAGGAAAAATATAGTATTCCGAGACAAAAATATAACTCCCCCAAGGGAAATGAAATGTTATATGGTTCCCGAAGGAAAAAGTCAATATCTGTTATATTATGATGACCTATATAGATACAAATCAAGATAAATATAAATTTGGTGTTGAAATAAAATTATGGACAAGGGAAAATCAATAGATTAAATTGAAATCCTTCCAATAGAACAGACGTGTTATTATCGAAATGCTGCGCAAAATGCTTCTTTATTCGAGCTTCCTTTCAAATTTACTTTCGGATCGCGCAATCTCCGTAGAAAGCTTAACAACGCTGCGCGTGCCAGGATGCTAATACGCGCACATTGTTCATCTTCACACACCCATTGTGACGTAAATTACGTCACCGGTCAATATAACGCCGTTATATTGACCGGTGACGTAATTTACCGGTCAATATAACGCTTCTCATCCTTGTAGCGATGGTCACGTGACAGCATTTTGACCAATCGCACACCAGTATCTTTATAGGTCATATAATATAAACATATATATATGCGTAAATATTATTAGAACTAAATATTTACATTAAGTATAAACATGATAACAAAAAAACAAAATCTTTGGCAACACTCTGGCGACATTTAACACCTCGCAAGAAAATATGAACAATATAATGAATAGCACAACTTTAAACTAACACACACAACAACTTATTTGGCACTAAGAGAACTTAGACATAATAATTCTACAAAACCTTGATAAATTCTTTAACTGCTTAATATTACTGGTATTGAATAACTGATACATCTTATATACATTTGGCCTCTTATAATAACGACCTTTAACTAATTGCTTCCGATCATCCTTAAATGCAGGGCACACTAAGACATAATGAAATTCATCCCCCTGATCCTGCAAGGAACACAAGCTGCAAATCTGCAACTCTTGCTCAGGCAAGTAACGACCATTTGCTATTGGGTGTTTATGGTTTCCACACCGAAATCTAGACAAAGTTATCCTATCCTTAACATCCAACTGTACTAAATATTTTTCAAAACCAACCACACTTTTAAAGATCCTATAACTTATAAACAAACGATTCCCATTAACCTCAGCATTCCAATTCTGCTTATGCATATCATCTAACCTCAAATTCAAAGACAATTTAACCCAATTAATATTCAATGGAACATCAACAGTCCAAACATTTGACATTCTACACCTATCCAAAATATGTTTAATGTTTTTCATCCACCTGGACTCAAAATCACCCTTATCATACAACTTACGCAACAACTTACACACAATGTAAGATAATTTTGACTTTTCCCCCTGAACGATTCTAGCCCAGTAACTAACCATACGCGACTCTACAGTACTTCTCAAATCAGACCTACCAAGTTCTCCATACGCCATACAATTAGCAGTCCCACGGTTAACTTTAAGCAAACTTTTAAGAAACTTTTTATGAAACATTTCAATACAATCAAGTTTCTGGAAACCCCAAACCTCGCAACCATATAATAAAATTGGCACTACAAGCTGATCAAATAACTCACATTGAATATCCAAAGGCAAACATAATTTCCTTGCCTTACAAATCAAACAATATAATGCTCTCCTTGCCTGATTCACCTGCTTACATATAGCTTTATTAAACGAACCATTAAAATTAAAGGTTGTCCCAAGATAAACATAATCAAAAACTACTTCCACTTCACTCTCACCAAACATAAAGGAAGGAAATTTGCGAACTTTTCCCCGAGAAAAAATCATAATTTTTGTTTTAGTAACATTGACAGTCAACTTCCAAATACCAACTTGATGGTGACCTTGTGATAATTGTCAATGGGTCATTAAATATATGAACCCATCATTAAATCTATAAACCCATTGTTAAATCTATGAACCCTAGACCATTTGTTTGTGAAACTTCTAGTCCCCATGTTATAACCGTGGCTATCAGAAGGGACCACCAGGCAAAGAACAACACATAATTATATGTTTTGGTACCGTTGTGTGATATATGCCTAACATTGTGCAAAGGGTTGTGTAATTCATAAACAATGCAATTAATCACCAATACTTACGGAACCATTATGGCCTCATGGTTCCGTATGTGCCAAATGTTTGCAAGTGCGCCAAATCTATTCACGCATACGTTTGGAGACAATAGAATCCTGGATGATGCGTTCGCCCTAGACAAAAGATAATCGTCGTATGCAGCCCCGTGAACACATATCCTAGTATGGTGATGCTTTTTTTTAAATTATATGATTTGTCTGGAAACATATTTTTCTAAACTTTTTGGCGGAATATGGACTAGTAAAAATTTAACCTTTTATTTCTAAGAATATTATTTTTTTGGTGGTGTTACCCTTTAAATATATGAAACCATTGTTATAACCAATGCTATTTTGTTTGTGAATGACTCCATGGAGAAATTACTAGTCTCTTTACTAGGAAAAACAAAGGGTATTCTTTAGAGTAAGATTTACGGGATGCAAGTTCCAATCATAACAGTGAACTCTCAGTAGAAAAGAGGGTCATACATGAATATAAATTGAATTCTCATCATGATATTAAAAATGATGATGGAAACTACTTAATTCTCCTTGAGTGGTTTCAAACAAAAGGTCAGAGTCTGTCCCCCATATGAACTCCCATTCTATGAAATGTATCCGGTAGTATTACTGCTATCTTCTTTAACTAAAAAGAAGATTATTTCTGGAAAAAGGAACTACATGTATAAATGTTGTGACCCTACAGATGTTCTGTATTTAATTGTCTTTTGTTCTTACAATCATTCCAATCATTTTAGCATTATCTGTAATTCGTATTGATTTACTTCTTAATAATATTATACAGATGTTAACTGGTGGTGGAGGTTATATCACAGAATGTTCCTCTCTGAGGGATTTGAAATGCTATTAAAGGGGAATTCCACCCCAGAAATGTGATGTTTGCTACAAAATGAAGTGAATATGAAGAATCATGATCGAAAATCTGAGCCAAAACGGTAGAGCAATAAAAAAGTTATGACAGCATGAACTTTGCTCCGATTTTTAGTATCGTTCGCAATTGCTATCGATCGTGACGTCACTTGCGAGCTGCAGCCATTTTGACTTCTACATAGAAATTGTACAAAATTTAAATTTTCTTAATAACAAAGCAAATGTATGAGCTTACAAATTCCAAAGAGGTTGGCCAATCGATATTCTTCTATGAATTCATGAAAACAAGCAGAGAAAATTTAATTTTTAGCAACGAAAATGAGAAATAAGTGTATTTTCATGTACTAAAGCCATGGCGAGTTGCTCGTCAATGATGTTGCATATGGCGGCAATTTTGAAACGATCGCTCATTACTACATGATGTTCAAATAGGTATAACTCCCGTGTTTCTTGTCTGATTTTGATCAAATTTTCACCAATGATGCCTCTTATTCTGCTTATTCAAATAACGAATGTTTTTATCAGGCCCGGAATACCCCTTTAAAGGAATATTATAAGTACGTCTCGGGACTTATTGCCTTCGCAAAATAGCATTTCAAATCCCGAGGGAATATTCCATGATTTTCCAGACAACAAAGTTAACATCTGTTATATTATATGACAAATTGACGTTTTTTTGTTGTTGATTTTCTGTTTTAATCGTGATAAAATGCTTATCAGATGATCACTTACAGCATTAGAGCTTATTAGTAGCCCCTGAAATTCGAAAAAGAGCCCGGAAATTTGTAGCCCCCGAAAGTTGGAAAAGTAGCCCCCGAAAAAAAAAAAATATATATTAATTTTTTCACTGGGGGGGGGGTTGAGGCACCAAATAAGTAGCATTGCCAGCTTCTCTATTTGGCGAATACACACAATTATTAACTTATAATCTTTTGAATGATACTCACCTGTGGTTTAGTACTGGGATAGTGGGCTTTTCTTGTCAGGAGTACGACTTCATCTGTATTTTAAAAAAAGAAGAATTATTTGGAAAATTAATTTGTTCACGATAATAATAATAATTATGGTGGCTACTTTAATATCTAATGCACATTCCATCTTTCAAAGCTCGCAGTGCATCATTATTACTACCCATGTCATCAGATACAGGATGCAATAAATACAGCATAAATCATCAAAGTGCACATATTTCACTCCCTAGAGAGCATTCCAGCCAGGCACTTCGTAGGTGCACACAATGCTAAGAATTAAATGTGTTGATATTTTCCTTCCGAAACCGTTTGCATCATTAAAGTGCCCAAGTTCATCTATCTAACATAAAGATCAACAATTCTGTCATGTTAGACATTACAATTCTCTAGTACATTTATTCAAATAATTAAATCGTACTTCACAAATGACAGATTTGTATAAAATAGGAATGATAATGCATTGTTCACATGACATTTTAAAGCAAATCCTTATAACCCTGTTCAGGACGGACTGATTTTGGTACAACATGTATTCATCATAGACCGAAGCCCGAGTATTTTCGGGACCATCATGCAGTCCAGGGGGTGTTTCACAAAGATCCTAAGTTGAACTTAACTCTAAGTTGGGCTTAAAAAGTATGGTAAGCTATTTGTAGCCGTGGAACAAAATATACTCAAAAGCAAAAATGCAAGTATTTTAGACTTTTCATAAATTTTACATGAAGAACATGAAATCTCTTTGATAATAGAAAAAAATATTTATGAATTGAAACAACATTTAATGCCTTTTCAGAGGACTCTTAGAATTGTTTTTTTTTTAACTAACGGCTTTCCATTCTTTGTATAAAGTCCAACTTAGAGTTAAGTTCAACTTAGGATCTTTGTGAAACACCCCCCTGAACAAGTTAACAATAGTCATTTAAAGACTTGCAGCGAGTGTAAAGAATCATCTCGGCTTGTTGTTGCACATAGGGAACAAATTAAAGGGATGCCTGTAAAGTGTCTAACTCCACGAAAATTACTTGGAGCTTCTTTGTTTCTCTTCTACCGTGTTGTTTAGCTTATGGTAAGAGAAGAATAAAATAGGGTTAGATTTTTTCAAATGCCCCTTTAGTATGACGATATCTATCATTCAAGCTCAAGAGCGTTAATGAACGGTCCTAAACCTCATAATCGTCATACAGTAAATATGCGTTGTAAAAGCGGACGCATATTTTCGCTTTTTTAACCAGGAAGCAGTGTTCTTTTTCAATGAAACTTTCACACATCATTCGGACATATCTTACAACGATTTTGGTACAGGATTGAAGTCTCAAATGTCATTTTGGGCAATATCTGACACTTTACAGGTGCACCTTTAAGCAAAGAGGTGACACATTTCTAGGAAGGATGATATGAAATATATATGAAGAAGTAATTCTACAACAAAAAAAACAATGGAGTTCCTTATTTTTCCTTTATTTATTTTCTCGTTCTCCCCTATAATATCTGTCATATCCCCTTGTGTCATATAGCCGTTATAGGCTCCATCATGTACATGTAGGTGACATTTATCAAGACATGTTTTATAAAACAAGATGTCGTGCCAAGAACGATCACAGCCAGTCACTTTGCACTCCCTAGTCAAAATAAACAGAAATGTCAAGGGCGCAGCTAGACATAATAAAAATAAAATTCATAATGTTTGTAGAGTATTAAAACTTTGATAATATATTGCTTATGAAAAACACTATTAAGCACCACGAAATGGCAACCAGCCAGGTCCACCTCCACCAGCAAGACAACACCCAGAGACCTCATTAAAGGGATCTAGTAACTGTGTTGTCATGTGCAAAAAGTGATGAATGATAAATGTGTATTGTTATGATCTGATATATGTCCACGGAGTGATGCCTGAACATTTCACAAGTGGTCGTGGATATTATGTGGCCAAGTTAATAGCGAAAAAGCAAAGTGCTATTCACTAACTCATTGCACTGACTTTGTTATAACTGAGTTATAACTTTCCAGTGGATAATTAAAAATCTGCACACTAAAGTTTGCACAGTTTGCACTGTCAGCGAACCACATTTATACTAGCACTGGGATCAATACATGTCATTAAGCAATGAAAATACAGTCACTCAACCTTCCGATGCGAATCGAGTGGGACTGCAGAAATAAATGAAATAAATGAAATAAATGAAATAAATACTTGGGCAAACGTTAACTTTTTAGGGTAAAACAAATCATGCAGGGTGTGCAAATTAAACTAACTTATTAGGCAATGTTGCCAGTATTGTTGAGTGTGATTTGTTAAGAAAAATCTTGGGTAACAATCATAAAATATGCTCAAAGATGAAATGGTTTGGGGAATTTTCAGTCCAACATTCCACTGATTCCAGACAGTAAGTAATGGAGATCTTACATTGGACTAGCTAGCCTGGGAATCTGTAACACCAGTCAGAGGATGAGAGGTGGCGTGGGGGGAAATTGAAGAACCTACAACCTGGCAATTTGTCAGTTACAATCAAAATCTTGATTTCTCAGAGGTCATATCTAATTCACTGCAGACAAAAAAAGGTCCTAGATTCTACTTTCTAGATAGAAGCAAAGTACTAAAAAGGAAATGTCATCTTTTGTGACATTTTGAAAATCATTGTGACTTTTTTCTTCTAATCATAAGTCACAATGATGATTTAATTTAAGTCAATTGAGTTATTATCTCAAAATGAGCATTGAAATACATACCAATTGATACAAATTGTCACACGTACTATCCAGAAATGAGAGTTCAGAAGTTGTCCGTCTATAAAGCAGGGTGTATCATCATCGGCCATTGCCCTATATTCTAAGTACTATGGACAGATAAAAAACTATGTTCTTCCGTGAGAATATGATTTAGCCCTTGTCTTTGAAACAGGATTCATGAACTGCAGTTATTTTCCCTACATTACAAGTACAAGGGATGATTCAAAGGTTCTTCCAGAATGTGTTTTTAGCCCTACTAAATCTATTAAGTTAAGTTTCTGTTTAAAATACTTATAAATGACCATTCTTTTAATATAATAGTTTAAAAGTTGTCTATGTATGTATTTGAACCAAGATTCATACCCTGCAGTCCTTGGCCCCTACAGTACTATGAGCAGATAAGAAACTACATGTTCTTCCATGAGAATATATATGAATTAGACCTACAGATTCTGTATTGTGTAATAGGTTTTGGTTTCCCTGAATAAAATATTAATAAAATTATCAGAAATGTTCAGTCTTTGTACGTTATACATACTAGGAATAGGTTAGACGGTTCTTCCATAATTGGTTTGTAGCCTTACCGAATAGATTACTGAGTAAAAAATGACAATATTTGTATAAAATGAGAGTTTAAAAATTGTCTGTATTTGAAGCAAGATTCATGAGCTGCAGTCCTCTGCCCTACATTTGAAGTATTGTCGGCATATATGGAGGGATACGCAAGGTTCTTAGAGGGGTACATGCTCTGGCCTTGTTTGCCCCCCTCCGGATAGGGTCAGGGTGCATTATGATATGATTTAGCCCAACCAAATCTGTATGCTATACTAATAAGTTATAGTTTCCTGAATAAAATATGTAAAAATTACTACCTATTCATTTTAAGAGTTTGGAAGATTTCTGTATTTTGAATCGGTCCTTTGAATCGGTCCCTACATTCAAAGCAATACAGACATAATTATAGATGGATAAGAAAGGTTCTTAGAGGTATACATGCTCTGGCCTTGCTTGCCCCCCTCCTGATAGGGTCAGGGTGCATTATGATATGATTTAGCCCTACCAAATCTGTATGGTATACTACATGTAAGTTCTAGTTTCCTGAATAAAACACCTGAAAATACCAATCTTTTATAAGAGTTCAGAAGTGTTCTGTATTTTAAATCGGTCCTTTGCCCTACATTCCCAGTACTGTCTGCACATGGACGCAAATATAAGTAAGGTTCTTAGAGAGGTACATGCTCTGGCCTTGCTTGCCCCCCTCCGGATAGGGTCAGGGTGCATCATGGTGTATGCAGGGGGTCAATTAGGAGATGACACGTTCCAAATTATGACCGCACTGCTTCAATTTCCTGAGATGCTGTTTTTCAGGGGAAGCATATTTCCCCCCCTCTTAACTTTTTTTCTTGTATTAGGGGAACAAAGTTTATCCTTGTTCTTAACATCGTTGTTATATTTTTGTTTGCCGATTTCAGAGAAAGTATATCCCCCTTTTATTTTTAAAGAGTACAAAGATTTATACTTCTTCCATAAATGTTTGTGTATTTTTTCCTTTTTGTTGTACTTGATGACTTCAAATTAAGGAAGACAAATAGCTTTCAGATAAGGCTAAGCATTTAATTGAATAATACAATGTTACTAAAGGGCATGTAAATTCATTTCTGCTCAACTGCTAAAATTAAAGAAGAAAAACACATTACCCCTTTGATAGCTAAGTATCATTATGAGGTTGTGTCACAAACAGTAGGACATTAGAAGTTTGAATAACAAAAGAACAGTATTTTATGTTTTATAGGACAAGACAACATATCTTTAGGAAGCAAAACGATTTGACACGTTTTCTTCATTTGTTTTACTTTGTAGGAAAACTTCCCAACATCTGAAACATAATTACGTTCACAACACGAAATGTATGTTGTTACATGTTATGTCATAGTAGGTCTATATCTACCCAAGATATACTGTGTATAGCTACTCCTCATAATTACCCTTCATAACATTGTTTTAATTTGTCACAACTTGAACAAAAACATGTGTGAATCCCTTTTTTTAATTGAATGTCAATCTCATAACAATAATTGTTCAACTACCAGAGAAAAATATCTCATCTAGAAGTAAGATGGCAAGTGAATTTTACATTGAGGCAAGTAAAATTTCAAAAAGTATGATTTTACTTGCCCAAATGGGCCAGTTCACAAAGTTAGTGTGGAGGCGTGCTAAAAGTACTGCTTTCGTGATCCATGTACTTTGTCTAACTCTACCGAGTTACTTACAAAAATTACTTTAAGCTTCCACATTTCTCTTCTACCGTGTTGTCTAGCTTATGGTAAGAGAAGAATAAAATAGGGTTAGATTTTGAAAATGTCCCTTTAGTATGAAGATATCTATCATTGAAAATAATTCAGCCCAAGACGTCTACAGACGGTCATAAAGGTCACGTTCAAATCTACAGGAAAGAACTCAGAATTAGTTGTAAAATTTGACGCAAATTTTTGCTTTTTTAACCAGGAAAGGAGTGTCCTTTTCAATGAAACTTTCGCACATCATTCGGACATATCTTACAATGATTTTGGTATAGGAAAGAAGTCTCAAATGTCATTTTTGGCAATATCTAACAAAGTACATGGATCACTTTAAAGTTACTCATACTTTTGAGAAGAGGAGCAGAGAAAGCAAAACGTGACCCAATTCAAAGCACGAGTCATTTATTTTGCTTTGATATTCCTATTTTCTTTATGATCTCTCCCCCCAAAAAGGGCAGACAAGCTCTACAAAATAAGATGATTGTTGTGCGTAGGAAGATATGCCATTAATCCCTACGTTCTTTGAAAGAAAGGGAAAGTGGTTTCATTTTAAAGGGATCTAGTAACTTTGTTGACATGTGCAAAAGGTGATGAATGGTTGATACTTTGTGTATTGTTGTGATCTGATATGTCCCACTGAGTAATGTGTGAACATTTCACGTCGATGCTATTATGGCAGAGTAATGAGCGAAAATGCAAAGTGATATTCACTAACTCATTGCACTGACTTTGTACACGGTTATCTATCCAGTAGATAGTGGATAGTTTACATCCGAACACTTCAATCGTAAATATCTTTTTAAAGAAAGGGTAGTTTGAAAAATTGAAACCTGTCCCATGTTTCTATTGTTAATACGAATACGACAAATACTTGTGCGATAATCCTAGGTGGTTCTGCACAGAACTGGAAGAAGAAGAAGGACAACAAGGTATGAGAGAATCGCTAGATTTCCAAGAAAGTTTTGAGAATTTGGACGATGTTACTAGATCCCTTTAATCGGTGTGGAAAGAGGATTGAGACAGCACTTAAGTGGAGGGATATCCTACCGAACTGATCATCACCACAAAGCATCTTTTTTGGCTTCTCACATCCCACATCTGGAAGCCCTTCAAGAGAGGAACTCCAACGATTCCTCATCACCGGACGAGATACCCACACTTCTCAGAGAGCAGTGCAGTGTGGGAGTGGGCGGTGTGTTTACGCTAGCTTACAGATCAAGTCATCCAGCTCTGCGTCAAACCTTACACATGGGACTACATCTACATCCCCATCAATAGACGTCCCTATTTCCCTTTTAATAGACATGACCAAATCGCTCCCCCTGGATATATTACCGTGTCAAGGGTTAGAAATCAGGTTGTCACTTTCAATAAAAATTTGAGTGACCACGTTCAATTTGTACATCAAGATCAGTGTAAATCATCTTGGATGCATCAGATACACACACACACAATCAAAAGCAATCAATATTCATGGGCTATCTAGAGATGTATTGTCTCAAAATACATCTAGGTTCCTAAATTACAAATTTGTAAGGGGTCATCTAATGGAATTGGGTGAAAGGGCACTTTTTATTACATCTATAGATGTGGTTGTATGGTAGCTTAGAAATAATCTCATTGGGGGGGGGGGGGGGGGGGCTATCTAAAAATTCATTGTCTCAAAATATGTAGATGCTCAAAGGTCATCTACTGGAAGTACATGTAGGTGAGCGCACTTTTCTATTACAAGTAGGTGGATGGAATGGTGGCTTATAAATAAGCTTCAGTCATCAGTAAAACTTACATAATAAAACTCACTGCTTGCCTCGAACAAGATATATCATACAACAAACAAATTACCGTAAATACCGGCGCAATCGCCGCATCCGCGTAAACGCCGCATGCTGACTTTGAGCATTGAAATTGAAAAAAAAAAAGTGAGAGAAAATTGCGCTAGGAAAACTGGCGACAAAAAAAGCAGGAATTTTTTTTCTCATTTTGATATATTCCTTTAACAATATTTACGAAAATATAGTTACAAAATATTCAGAATTATAGTTTTCCTGAATAGGAACGAGAACTCTATAGCGCTACATGTATTACGAAATTGCCAGCACTTACGAGATTGTCAGCGCAGCTGGCTTACGCATGTACATGTACAAATATTTACGTACGTAAACGTTTGTACATCGAGTCAATCGCGTAGTTCGGGCGAGCACGCCTTAGCACGCGTACCACGCGGCGCTCTGCTGTCTTTGCCAAAACCATGTAGTAGTATACATTATCTTTATCATGCGATCATGCATGCACTGCATCCATAACGCACGTAGCTAGATGGCAGGCGCAAGCGCAGCGCTGGCAGTGCATTTGTTTCGTAACTTTGAAGTTAAAAACGTATCAGATTTAGCAAATATCGGCAAAAAATGGTGAGAAACCATTCTAGGCCAGGGTAAACGTAGACAATTTGGCTAAATAATGTTTTATCACCCAATACAATACAGTGCAATACAACCAACAGTCCCACACCTGCTGAAATGTGTTGTTTGGAGGTCAGTCAAGAGTGACATTTTGACTATCTCCACGTACACGCCGCACCCAGACTTTGCAGGTTTTTTTCGAGGAAAAAGTATGCGGCGATTACGCCGGTATTTACGGTACACAAAACTTCAATTTTACATCAAGAAAACAAAAAAATATGCTTACGTAGCTAGGAAAACAATTTTGTATCTTGAATCTAAACAATCTCTTTAGAAGTTGATATACTAATTATATCAAAATATGCACCTATCAGAAAATGTAGTAGGAACAAATTTTAAAATAAAATGACAAAGCCACTTAAAAAGAGATAGATATATCAACGTAGTGACAGTTGTTGAGATCTTGATGTATGGCTGGCGCAATACTATTTGACATCCCCACCAAGGTACACAGCGACTCAGTATCCACCCACTCAACATGTGGGATACGATTGGTTTGTAACGATTTGTTCACTCAAAGAATTTTCAAAACGGAAAAGTTTCAGTCAACAATTTGTTCTCTCAAAGAATACAAAAAGGAAAAGTATCGGTCAACAATTACGTGTGGGATATGATTGGTTTTTACCGATTTGTTCACTCAAATAATTTTTAAAAAGCAAAAGTTTCAGTCAACAATTTGATGTGGGATACAATCTATTTTGACCGATTTGTTTACTCAAAGAATGAACAAAAGGAAGAGTATCGGTCAACAAATCACATGTGGGATATGATCAGTATGTAATGATTTGTTCACTAAAAAAAAAACTATAAAAATAAACTGTCCACCCAAAGATAAAGAAGGTTATCTAGGCTCTACCACTCTAGTATGAGAAATTGAACTTTCCGATGACCTTGTGATTCAACCATCATAATACTTTGATGATCTCAATTTTGGCATAAGTAATGACCACCTCACAGAATATAAAAAAAAGGGGAAAGTTTCTTCTGTCCACCCACGGACAATAGTTACAGGTGGTTCTATCTAGGCTCTACCATTCTAGTTAACAAGAGAAATTGAACTTTTCCGATGACCTTGTGATTCAACCGTAATAATACTTGGATCATCTCAATTTTGGCAGAAGTAATGACCTCACCAAATAAAGAGGGGAAAGTTTCTTCTGTCCGCCCACGGACAATAGTTACAGGTGGTTCTATCTAGGCTCTAGCTACCATTCTAGTACGAGAAATTTACTTTTGTGATGCCCTCGTGATTCAACCATCATAATACTTGGATCATCTCAATTTTGGCAGAAGTAATGACCTCACCAAATAAAGAGGGGAAAGTTTCTTCTGTCCGCCCACGGACAATAGTTACAGGTGGTTCTATCTAGGCTCTACTACTCTACTTTTCCGATGACCTTGTGATTCAACCGTAATACTTGGATTGCATCTAAATGTTGGCAGAAGTAATGAACATCTGTTGTGATTGCATGTACGCGTGGGTTGATGATGTAGTATGGTCAACCATGAATCATAAACGATGATGATGAGAAAAGAGCAATAGCCGCAGCTGAACTTTGGGTTAGAAATTTGGGCAATGTTGTGTTAATAAATAAAATATATGTTGATTTTATTTGTTTTGTTGGGGAACTTTTGGCTGACATAGTTTAATATCATGCCATGGATTAGTGTTTGTGAGTGAAGGACAAGGGTGAATCACTGATATTTGATAAAGGAACAAAGTTGTCACTATTGTTTTAATACAAAATTTTGTTGAAAGGGAAGTTTCATTTTTTAAAACCTAAACCCCTTTTTAATTGAGGAAAATAGTCGCGGTAACGTCCGGACGTTGTCAGGAAGACATTCTACCGCGTTTGTATTAAAAAGGTCCAATCGAGGTAACGTCCTGACAACAGCGCGGTAGGATTCAACCTAGTCGGGCTAGGGTAATAGCGAGGTAACGTCAGGACGTTGTCAGGATGTTAAGCTGATAAACATTGTATTAAAAAGCTCGCAGAACGTTACCCGGGTAGATGACGTCATGGCCGTAAAAAATGTAAACATTGCAGCGATCACGTTTTGGATCGGGAACATGTGGTACTCTTGTAAACAAGGTTGCCAATTTAAACTGCTGTAAGTTCACACACAAACATTATTCCACATACTCCTAATTTTAGACTTAAATTTGCCCAAATAATACAAGTTATAATACTATGAATATAAAAATTGGAACAAGTTTGCATGCTGTGAATTGCACGGAACAGTAGCATTATGGCTACCCACCGCAAATCCATGATTACTGTTGAAGTTTGAAGTGGGATTGAAGAATAATAGATTCGTACCGTACGTGTAAGGAATATAAACCGGTATAGTATTATTACATAAATGAATGAATTTCTTCCAGGATCGAGTGCTGATTTACAATAATATCATTGTTCTCGTTTTTTAATCTAAAAATACTTTTCTTCTCTCCAGTTCAGACTGACAATTGCGCTCCCGATTGCCTGTTGTATACCCGATATGAATTGACCGTCAAAATTTCCCGCGCTAACGTATACCAGCGCGCGCCGATTAGCACATGTCACGCCAGCTGGTCGCACGATGAGAGAGGTGCGGTTGCTATAGTAACCTACCCGGGTGACTCGGAGAAACACTTTTGATTAAAAACCTGCACAACCTCTCGCTGCGTGTTTTACGACCTGACCTCCTACTGTTTTTATCGAAATCTCACTCGGGTAAAAGCGAGGTAGAAAACACGTTCTCCAATTAAAAAGGGGTTTAAGACTGTAAAATAAAATCATTTTTATAGTCCTAACCTTACAAAGAATGGGTTATTTTGGACCTTCAAAAGACAGGGGGGGGCTAAAGAGCTTGCTGAAAGACACACATGCCAAGGTTGGAATTCAAACCCATGACCCTCCTATTAAAAGACGAAGGCCCAAACAAATATACCATGACATCAATTGCTTTTGGCAACAAAATGTTCTTCCCTAATTCTGTGGATTTGTCAGTTGTCTGCAATATGGACAACTTGCCACCTTTAAATATACATATATATAGCCCTACACATGTTTATAATCTCGACATGCTTTAACCCCATGACTACGTGAACTGGGTGGGCTGTGTACAAAGTCTATGGGGATTTCAGAATCTCGAAGGGAACGGGTGAATATGATGTTATGTTGTTCTGAACTGAGAAGGTTCATTGGCCTGCAGCAACTACCTCCCTACCAAGGGCGTATCACTTCACGCTGGGCGACAATTTGTCCACAGAAACTCATTACCCTTCCTCTGACCATGGACCCACCAACCAATAACTCTAGTCATATATTGCTTTGTCAAATTCTATTTCATACAAAAGCATCCCTTTCCCTTTGTCGTGATGGAATATCCTGTACATTGTAAGGCTAAATAATTATTAAATAGCCACAAGTATCACAAGAAAATTGTGCCCATGCCCGAAATTCATTTTGTAAATGAATTAGCTATATAACTTTATGCCACAAGCGCCATTTTGTCCAGCAAATATTCATATCACTAATTCCTCTGACCATGAACGTACATGCTTTGTTAAATTCCAGAACAATTCACGTTACCCTTATAGTTTTACAATGTAAGCTGATTTCATTTTCAACCAAACATTCAAAATGACAGAATGCATTCCTCCATGCTCACTTTTGATAAAAGCTTTCCTTTCCTCTTTGTTGTGATGTAATGTCGTGTAAGGCTAAATAATTACTAAATAGCCACAAGTATCACATGCACATTTTTGCCAATGCCCGAACTTCATTTTGTAAATGAATTAGGTAACTAGTTCATTGCAACAATTGCCATTTTGTCCAGAAAATATGTGCATGATCACTAATTCCTTTGACCATGAATGTATTCCAAAACAATCTACCTTCCCCTATTACAAATACAATGTAAGCTTATTTCATTTTCAACCAAAACATTGAAAATGACAGAATGCCTCCACATGCTCACTTTTGGTAGAAGCTTTCCTTTCCTCTTTCTCGTGATATAATGTCACGTTAGGCTAATTAATTATTGAATAGCCACAAGTATCACATGGAAATTTTGCCCAAAGCCGAAAAATAATTTGTCAATATGAATTTAACCCCTTGCCTACGGGAACCGAGTGGGCTATGTACAAAGTCTATGGGGATTTCAGAATCTCGAAGGCAACGGGTTAATAGTTAAACTTCATTGCAATAAGCGCCATTTTGTCCAGCAAATATTCATATAACTAATTCCTTTGACCACATGGACATACCAACAAATGCTTTCAAATTGTAGATTACCAGTGCAATAATGAATTCACCTTCCCCTTTTGAAATATGGGCTGATTTCATTTTGAATCATACACGTTGTAAATCACAGAATTTTGCTACTAGAACATGCCAGAACATTTTAATTTATGGCAACTGGTCAAATCAGATTCAAAATACTTGTATCCTAGAAGTCATTATAAGGAGATTAAATGTCTAATAATAAATCAATTCAATTTTCAACTACATTACTCTCTTCTCTTTATTTCAGCCACTGACTCCATATGATGGCAACATGTGTACCTGCCAAGATATATCAGTGTATCCTTGGGGACACTAAATGGGCTTGACAATGAGCTCAACGCCTCACTAATACATGGTTAACAAGGTCCAGATGTGAGATTCTGGAAGCAGTAGAAAGCCACGTCTACACCAAACAATTGTTCCTACGTTTATTGTCTTTACTAGATGTCCATGTAGTTAACATGGATATAACAAGAATTTATCTTGTGTAGGGCAATATATGTCAGGATATCCTTTGGGGTGCTGAAAGGTTTTGACAATGAGATCAACACCTCACTGATACCTGCCTAACAAGGTCCAGATGTGAAATTCTGGAAGGAGTAAAAAGCCACGTCTACACCAAAGTGTTGGTCCTACTTTGTTTTCTAGCTAGCAGTCACTATAGTTCCCATGGATGTGATGTAGCACTTATGAGGTATGTTATGACATGTCAGGAAAGCCATTGGGGTGCTGAAAGGTCTTGACAATGCGATCAACACCTCACTGATACCTGGTTAACAAGGTCCAGATGTGAAACTCTGGAATGAGTTAAAATCCGTGTCTACACCAAAGTCTTGTTCCTACTATCATAATAATTGTCATTTTTTACTAAATTGACTATATTCAATTTTATAGCCAATAAATTTCACTGTATAGCAACCTCAGAAATTTAGAAGTATTTATATCATTCATTATTTTGTTTGAATATTTGTTTTCATACGAAAATCAATGTGGCAGAGAATGGTTTCGTTGGTGTCCCATAAAAGGTGTGTGTTTTTGTGGTAAAGAAAGAGGTCGTTCTAACAATGCCACCAAAACACTTGGGGAAATCTATTTTAAAAAAAGTTTGTGCAGTACGTGCATTCTTAGTTGATATCTCTACAATTTACTGCAAAAGTAATTGACAATTTGTTTACTCGAGTCAACTTGCTCAGTATATCGGTCAGGTTAGAGTTTTCAAAAACCAACCTTCCCCTTCCATTTTTCTCATACTCATTGTGTATTTCATTCACTTTTTACCCAGTCAACTTGCTCAGTATAATCGGTGAGGATCGAGTTTTCACAACCAACCCTCCCCTTTGCTACTTCTCATGTTCATGTACGTTGGTATTTCATTCCCTTTTTACTTGTTTCTCGAACCCACGAGCCATCATCAATCACATGGCATCCAGCTGTAGAGGTAACTGTCCTCCAGTGGGGCTAGGGGGAAGGGTTGATGGGTAGGTACAGCTTGTTTAACTAGACTCGGGAGGATGGGGAAAACACCAGTCATACAACAAAACTCGTATACCTTTCCCCTCGCCCTCTCAGGGGGTCTCGCTTTGCACTCATATACGCCTTTCACACCAGAGTTCATCAGTATTTAAGCAGATATATCCAAAATCCAGGAGTCTGAGATCCAGAACTTCTAGAAGCTTGGTATGAACGGCCTATGCTGTATCCACCCTTGCTAATCAATGTTTTCTTCAATGTCACACCAATTACATTTGGACTGTTGTTATTGTTGTTGTTGTAGGAGACCGACTTAATTCCATCAAATTAACAAACCACTCCATTGTTTGTAACATGATCTATAATCTTGTCATTACCAAACATCATCAATACTTCATTCTAGATATAATCCATTTTCTTTTTTCTTTAGACGATAAAAATGTGATACTCTGAACATTTGACATTAACTGCAGTACAGATCATGTTTCTGCTCGTATGTGCAGTAAATCCTGATGTTATGTTTTCATGCTCATTTATTCACCCATCAACAGTGCTTTTAAATAATGCACAAACTGACAAATGCGTCCTCCTTGAATCACGCCCAAGAGGGAAATCTCTTCCAATCCCCAATTATTTACATTTTATGGAACAAATAGTGAAGGCATATATATCATCACAATTGTTAGTGATTGATTATACTGAATTCATACTTAATTGCCTCATTAAAGAAAGCTTATAAATGCCTTAAAGTACTGACATGAGACAGCCTGAAGTTTAAAGTGCTTAAAGTAAAAAAAATAATAAATAAACAAAATAATAATAATATCTCATGTGCGATTGTTCAGATTTTTTGTCAAATACTTGTGTATTATTCCTTTTCCAAAAATGTTAACATATCTCTACAACTGTTCGATACGCAGCAAACTTTAGCTTCAAGCTTACTATTGCAACCCATATGCGTATACAAAAACACTTCTCTGTCTCCTTTATAGACAGGTTACATCGTATAAATAAATGATGAAAGGAAAGAGAAACTATACTCAAAGGGAAGCTAAACGCTGGCATTATCGCTTACTGTTACTGTTCAGTGCATAATTCCCGTATTTTCTAGTCGTATATTTCCAATTGGGCATCACAAATAAGGGAAATAATAAATGTTTTTGAAACCACTATTAGTACCAATATCTGTTTTGAATGAACACTAGGGGCTGCCATGTTTTACAACTGTACCACATGAATTGTCATCTGACCTAGCTCTAACAAAAGCAGATTACGTAACCACTGACATAGCAGCAGAATCAACAACAGCAGTTACAAAACCCACTTTTGTTAGTGCACGCTGAGGTGTGCTCCTACAGATGACGTTTCTTGCCATGCTATTGAAACGTGGCAGCCTCCAGTGGTCAGTCAAAACAGTTGATAGTGGTTTTAAAAACCTTGATTATTTCTATTATTAGTGATACCCAAGAGGAAATATACGACTGGAAGTGACAGGAGTCCTGCACTTGTATAAAGTAACAGCAAGCAAACATTTCTAGCGTGTCATTCCCCTTTAAACAGGTATGAGAGTTTTGCATAATGTGACTTACCAATTAGTTTGTCTCTGTTACAGGTTGGTGTATAGGAGAGCCTACAGTCCTCTAGGCTTGCATTCCCAAGCAAACCTTGCACATCAACGCGAGTCACCAAGCTCTGTAGCAAATTAAAATGGGACAAATTGAGAAATCACACAATCAATCATTTACTTGAGTTCCTATTTTTTTTAATACAAAATAATCAACAAACATCATTAACCTCTACTAGTATTGAGTTTTCAATCTTCCTCAATTAATGAAACAAGAATTCCATAGGATTCATTTCTCAAAAGTAATAGCAGATGTTAAACTACTTGTTGGATTTGTTAATACATGAAATGCAATAGGAGTGAATAGCCCAAAAAGAACACTTATGGTGGCTCTAAAGGGAAAATCAATTTGTACCCAGCAATTTAATACAGAATAAAAGAAATATAATCTAGTTTGATTTAAGACTGAACTCAAGACCCACCTATTTAGATCAATCTAAGCATGTTTACAGTATTTAGCTAAATCATCTCACACAAAATTACCTCATTTGATTGTACACTTACTTTGTTTATTGTCATTATATTGTGTAATCAATTACTATTATTATGTAACAGCTTTTAGAAGCCCTGTATTAAGCACATCTACAATGTATTGTAAATGGTCCTGATAGGACCATTTACTGCTCACAGTGGTAAAAATCTACGGGACACAATTTGAACTACAAACGGAGAGAAAAGAACAGCATATCTAAAGTTAAAAATTGCATACCTAGATTGAAGCTGATTTTATGATTTATTGTACAAAATTTCATTTTCAAAATGATAAGTCATACTTACAAAAATCGTCATATAAGTTCCATTTCTTTCTCTTCCTGCTCGATGTCCCATCGTAAACAAAGAAAGCCCGCCCGCAACATGCGGAGGCCGCTTATTATTGTCCAAAACAAGCCAACTCGCGATCTGCAAGCATGCCCGCCGTATCCGATTTCGGATACGCCGTATCAGAATTCGGATACGCCGTGTCAGAATTCGGATACGGTAGCACGTGTGGTGTGGGAAGCTTGCGGGAAATACATGACAGTCATCCAGATAGCAGCAACACTTTCGAGAGGGATCACGACTGAGATTTTCTCAGTCTTTTTATTTTCCAAAACTGCAGATTTTCCATTTTTTTCGACATTTGAAGAATAATTTGGACCATTTTGGTAAGTTCATATAACACTTGTATCATTTTTAGGGCCAGTCATGATTGATTTTGTTGAATTTAAGATAAGAATTTTGTGTGAAATTTTGACAAACTTTTTTTGTACTGTCCCACATTGTTCCCGTATAGCGCAGCATCACAATGTAGTGTTGTGTGGTATTAAGCATATATAAAATGCAAGCTATTATTGTTATTATTATTATAGAAAGGAAGTATTTATGTGCTCCTCACTTTAGAAGATTGGTAACCAATGGTTTTGTTCCCATCAATGGAGAGAATTCCATATTAATGATTTCCATTATAAATTGGATCAAATGAAACTTCTTTGAAGATTGAGACTAGATAATTGGTCACGAGTTACTCAAGACTCGTCGATGTATGTATATTCTCACCCATCCAGTCGAAATAGATATCAAAGTTTATGAATCAAGACAATTACGATGACCTCTCTACACCCCCTATAAATATCTATATGATAAATTCCAGTATCATAAAGAGAATTTGTGGAAATGGGGAAATCAAAGGAGGCTCCTCGACTTTAATGAAATCAATTCATGGCATTACTCAGTCTCATAAGTACAGCTTTTGGTGATGTCCCAGTCACACACCCTCGTAAAGCCTTTGGTGGCAATTTTGTGGCTATATCGTGGCAACACATGACAATACCTGGCAGAACTGTGTTTCTATGTCACTTACGGAAAGGCAGAGCTTTTGACAAAAGCCATGTTGTGGCACGAAAACCGAGCACTGCCACATATTGTTGCGTATCGCGATGTATTGCCATGGCCTAGCTAGCCAGGAAGTTGCCACCACATAGCCTTGTTTCATTGCATTCCACAAAATTGACACATACGGCTCTTACGGTATATGTGACTGGGGCATAAGACAAGTCAATTATAACAATGGAGATGGTCATAATTGTAAGAGGATGGGGAGGAAAAGAAGGCCTAGTCAGAAAGGAAAGAGGAGAATGAGTCGGGAAGGGAGAAATGGAAGCCATATTGGGAGCTGTCTGCCAATGGCATAGTCAGGATGAAGCCAGATGGGCTCAAGATTTTTCCCTGGTGGGGAAGGGGGGAGGGGGCAGAGAGAGATTGTGATGCAAACTTAAATATGTCTCTATGTATTTCTCTGTTCATGTGGGGAGGGGTGTATTAAAGCTCTGAAGTGAGAATGTCCGACTGAAGACATCGCAGATGCAGTTTGAATCTCGTGAAGCCAGATGGGCTCAAGATTTTTCCCCAGTGTGGGGAAGGGGTGGGGGGAGACGGGGGAGGGGGGCCGGTGAGGCAAAGTTAATTATGTCTCTACACATGTGTTAATTATGTCTCTACACATGTATGTATTTCTCTTTTCATCTTTCCATGGGTAAATGCGAGGAAGGGAAGGGGAGTAAAGCTCGTAGTGAGAATGTCCGACTGAAGACATTGCAGATGCAGTCTGAATCTCATGAAGCCAGATGGGCTCAAGATTTGTCCCCAGTGGGGAAGGGGTGGGGGGAGAGGGGGCCTGTGACGCAAACTCTGATATCAGTGCCTCAATTATGTATTTCTCTTTTCATCTTTCCATAGGTAAAGGTGGGGAGGGTAGGGGAGTAAGCTCTGTTGCGAGCATGTCTGGATGAATTAGACCTTGCAGATGCAGTTTTGAATCCCATCATCAGACGTGCTTCAGTGAGTGGCATCCTTTGCTTTACTTATCATACATGTGTGTTAAAGTGCCTCGATCCCTGCATGCTTCCTATGCAGGAAAGTATTCCACAGAAAACACTCTGTCCCTCGAATATGATGATAATTTAAATGAATCAGATCAACCATTTGTAAAAAGTGAGGTGAATGTTATCAACAAACCATGGTTTGACTGCACCCTGTACCCATTTAGGATTTACTAGATATGTAGGATTATGAACTGAAGTAGACATCGAGGAGCCACGTGGTTATAGAAAAAAGTAGTGAGAAAAAGGGTAAATGCACACCCTTGCACCTTGCACCCCAAAGATATAGTACCACTGCAGTCTGCCTGGCCTTATTCAGTCAGCATTACCTCATTGTGTCTGCGCTCATCTGGGCATAGAAGATGGCCTCGGATGTCAGTAGGATCAGGAATTCTGATGTTATAGCTTCATGTCCACCACCAGTCTTCCCACAATGCATACTGTCAACCCAACACAGATAGACACAGACTAACCTGGCCTCTCTGCCCACCCATCCCCCTCTCCCTTAAACTACGCCACTGCAGTCTGCTTGGCTAGCTCATACAGTCAGCATTACCTCATACAGTCAGCATTACCTCATTGTGTCCTGAGCTCATCTGAACAGAGAAGATGGCCTCAGATGTCAGTAGGATCAGGAATTCTGACGTAAGCTTCATGTCCACCACCAGTCTACCCACATTGCATTCTGTCAACACAACACAGACATACACAGACTAACCTGGCCTCTCTGCCCACCCCTCCTCCCCTCCACCCCCTTAAACTACGCCACTGCAGTCTGCTTGGCTAGCTCATACAGTCAGCATTACCTCATTGTGTCCGGAGCTCATCTGCACAGAGAAGATGCCCTCGGATGTACATCAGTAGGATGAGGAATTCTGATGTTAACTTCATGTCCACCAGTCTACCCACATTACATCCTGTCAACACAACGCAGACAGACACAGACTAACCTGGCCCCTTTGCCCACCCCTCCCCCACCCCCTCCTCTCACCCACCCCCTTATATATTAAACTACGCCACTGCAGTCTGCTTGGCTAGCTCATACAGTCAGCATTACCTCATTGTGTCCCGAGCTCATCTGAACCGAGAAGATGGCCTCTGATGTGAGTAGGATCAGGAATTCTGATGTTAACTTCATGTCCACCAGTCTACCCACATTGCATCCTGTCAATACAATACATACAAACACTTGGATTAATGCAAATTTCACATTGTCACATCAAATTTTCATTTACAGTAAATTCAGTCCCAAAATAATTTATATATTCAATTTTTTTCAATATCATACTACAAATTATTAATATTTTGGACTAAATGTAGATACAAAATTTGCCTCATCAATATTATGTCAAACTTGTTCTCGAAATATTGAACAAATAAATTTGATTTCCAAATTGTTGTTAATTTTTAAACAAAGAAGGAAAGTGTATTATCCTGTATTATAAAGCCAAACAAAATAATAAAGAATAAAGGATAGCCTACTCTTATCTGCAAAAAACCATGAACAACTTATTTTGAACAGTTTTGTTTTAGTTTTTAGTTTTTAGTTTTTTAGTTATCAAAGTATCAGAAATTCATGTATTCTTGCTGATATCAAAATGCTGTTAGATATTCTTCTTTGTTAAAAAGCGGTTTGTTTATTTTCAAGACTGCTTTTGATGGCTACGTGACTCGGACTCTGAGCCGAGTCACAATTCAAACAAATGGGAACATATTTCGTTGGGGACTCGGACTCGGAACTTGTGGACTCGACTACAGCCCTGATACAATGCCTCCATTGACTCACCTTGATACCATGAGCCGGTGCAGAGGAAAGATGTCATGTTAAACCACTCGGTGGTTCCGAACCTCAGACCTTCATAGGTGAGCCCCACTATCACACCTGTAGGTCAAAGCAGTAATGAGACATAGGGTATATTCATAATCAAAGAAATAGTAGGTCACAGGGGCCAGGGCATTTACTCGCAGAGAACCCCCCTTGACTTGTAGGGACGAGTAAATCATGGGGCATACAATCTCTGCAATTTTATGTCAAGAGCAGATAATTAGCACAATCATCGGGCATACGATCAAACAATAGCAGACTATATGTGACCATACACCACAAAATGACCAATAAGTCGGGGAAAATGATTATGCTGTTTTTCACATGACATTACAGTAGAATTCATTACCTTTAAAATGGTATATAATTTGTCATATTCAGACAAGGCAAACCCTCTGAAATTTAGCGCCAAAGATTTGGAAAATGGCTGAAGCAATTTTAAAACAAGGGAGAAACGGGCCACTTCAAAGATTGGCGTCCATTCAAGCACTGTATATATATCTGATAATTTTTGTTCAATGAAAAAACATATTTAAACATGATTTCTGACAATCAAAATTTCACAGAAGGCAGATTAAGATACCTTATTTTATTCAAGAAATACAAAAATCCTGAATCTCATATTTAAAACCAAATTTGACTATTTCAGCTAAATAACAGAGAAACTATCTCTGAGACATAACGGTTGTTTTGTGGTGTAAGGTCACATATGGGACATACAAAATGAAAACAATACTTAGTAAGGCCAGAGCATACAATCAGAGCAAATGTATTTCACAGGGGATACATTCAAAGTATAATGACAGGAGGCTTCAATCAAAGCAATTCATTTACTTCAGATTGCAATATTTTACTTACATAAATTAAATGGTAGTAAAATTAATGTTCCTAATTATTGTTAGTATGTTTGCACATGCACAAACAATAATTCTTGTTTCACACTAAGTTACTATAAAGCATATAAGGCATTGCATACCATGTAGCAACTGTGATCCTTAGTACACTAGTCTCAACCAACTGACTGACCATACAAAACATACACACACTCTTGTCAACAGATGGCGACATTGATTCTTGACTACTTGCCTGGTTTAATTAATGTTACCCCAAGGCCTCTATTCAAAAGTCAGAGCCAGCTCTATTTGCTTTTCAAATCTAAAAACATGCAGTAAAAGTTATCGGATTAGGTATAACCATCATTAAAATGAAATGTCTTATGACATTTTAGATGTAGTACTTAAGTACAATTCTATCAGCCCATATTGGAACCAATGGTCCAATGCCATATTACCAATGTCAATTATATATTGGATAGTGATTACTAGAGGTGCACAGGTGAAGAATCATGCACACAGTGGCATAGCAATGGCTAACCCATATTTGGGGCGGGGGTGGGGGGGGGGGGAAGTATTTCCATGAGAGGGACAAAATGTGCCAAAAATAATATTCATATTTTAATATCTAATTTTGGTCCAAAAAGGAGACCAAAGCGTCACAAGAATTCTCATAGGAAAGCGGGGCTCCGTACTCCCTCCCCTACCCCCCCCCCCCCCCCACCCCCCCCGCTCCAACACTTCATCTTTAACCTTTTAATTAGCAAACACGTTGCTCATATATATTACAATGAATGTTCTTATTTTAAATTTTAATTTAAATTTTATTCCTGTTTCCAACAAATCAATCATTTATATACTCATGTTCTTACCGAGATCTTCCTCGTGGAACAGTGTGGCCAGACTGATGACATCTGGCGAACAGGGACTCTGTGTGAAAATCAGCTCCGACATGGACTCCAGAATTTCATGGATGGAGGATGTATCGATTGATGGACCGAGGTAGATATCATTCACAGGTTCTGAAACAAAACAAGGATACATAAATAAGTACAACATTCCATGAACATGATCTATAGGATTTATTACAAAAAGAATCGTTGCAATGAGATATTATCAACTGTTTTCTTTATAAGTCACAGTTTGTGAAACAATACAAGGACACAGAAATAAGTATAATATTCCATGAAAATGATAGGAATTATTACAAAAAGAATTGTTGCAATGATATATTATCAACTGTTATCTTTATAAGTCACAGTTTGTGACTACAATGCATATATACGTCTCATACTTATCATGAAGTCAATATCCAGAATTTTCTGAATATCACTTTAATAAGATGATGCAATTGTTTAAAGGTTAAAACAAATCTTTTCCTTTAAATTTTATAACCAAAATCAAGGAATACATCAACAGATTTTGTATCACTGTGAACCAATCACACAAATTTAGAATTATAGCATGATTGTACAGTCAAAACTGTCTTTAACGGCTACATACATGTATCATAGATAGCAGCCAACCTGCCTGTAGTGCATAGCCACAAGAAGAGATCCACTGCAGAGAAAAAACAATGTTATTGAACCTGTCTACAGTGGCCACTTTTTGCGCTTCCCTTAACTCCTAACGTGCCAAGCTCGCATTTTTGCGAGTTACAATACACACAAATGCCATAGAGCATTAAAATCCCTGGCACGTTAAGAGTTAAGGTGGTCATTAAGCGTTATATATAAATGTAGTTTTATTATTTGTTATTATTATCATTATTATTATTTTATTATTATTGTGCCCTGACGAAGATTCTGCTAGGATCGAAAGCTAGGCTGTATACGACTCTCATTTTACCACATTGGCGATTTTTTAGTAGACAAGCAGTTTTCAGCAGTATTTTCCATATTTATTTTATTATTAATTACCTCTGTTTGGGTCCACAATGCTGACAACCTTCCTCAAGAGACCAGTGTTGACATCCATTTCAACCGTCCCATACCATTCACCCGTGTTAACTGCATAGGATACATGAAAGATTCAGGTTTGACACACCATGTTTTGAACATCTAAAATACTTTGTGAGATTTGAATTCTAGTGAATAAAATTAGCCTCAGTAAAGTAACTATACCATTCACCAGTGTTAACTGCATAGGATATATATGAAGAGAGAGAGAGAGAGAAAGACAAACATGAAAATATTAAAATTCTAGAGTGCTGATATTATGCAGCCACTTGAAAGGTAGCCCTAGAAAAAAAAGTATTTTCCCCTGAGAGATAGGGTGACAAAATCGCTTATTAGTTATTTGCTAGCTAGTAAAAAAAAAAAGCAACAATTCTTAAAGACAGGATATGTGGATTCTCATGTTGCTTTAGCCCGTTCAGGACCGATTGATTTTGCTATAACATGTATTTTCCATAGACACAAGCCCAAATATTTTTGGGACCAGTCCTAAACGGGCTAAAGACACCCTTTTGACTTTAATATTTCATTCTTCTTTTCTTCAAGTACCTAATTGCCCCAAATTGTTTTTTTTTTTTTAAATTTAAATAGAGAAATACTCATTATATCTTCATACAATCGAGTGCATTTGATTTTATTGTGATGTTTGAAGGGGTCCTACTAGTTAGCACGAACAAATTTACTGCAAACAAGCGCAAACATGATTTACTGCGAACAAGCGCAAACGGGATTTACTGCAAACAAGCGCGAACAGGATTTTACTGCAAACAAATTTGTTTGCAGTAAATCCTGTTCGCCCTTGTTCAAAGTAAATTTGTTAGCGCTTATTCGTGCTTGTTCGCACTTGTTCGCACTTGTTCGCATTTATTTGCGCTATTTAGAAGGACCGGTTTGAAGCTCTTACCTGAACCTTCTGGGCTGAACCTGTCCAGAGTAAGGTTGAACCACCAGTAACCAAGTTCAGATTTCTGTAAAGAAGCGACAAAGCGAATTAAAAACAAGGGCATCACTATCATCATGAAGGAAGTAATGGTCCTGTACAGGTGTATTTGAATTGAAAATACAAGTTTTGTTATTTTATTTTATATCACAATTCACAAACTGGTTCATGCACATGCAGTGTCATACACACAACTTTTGGTATTTCTCTCAATTCTTTTAGATACTGTGAATCATATTTTGTTCTGGTATGGGTGTTTGAAATACTTGTGGGTCATATTTTAAAGATGGAATAAGGTAGGCAATTTTAATTCACCACATGACCACTGACCAAGAAAGGAGAGTGAATATTTTATGATCTACTAACCTTATTTAACAACAACACTTCTTCATAAATACTCAACCAAGAGTCAACTCCAAATGAGAATTTTCCAGCCCACGTGCTGTTGGCGATGGTGGGGGTCGGCACAAAGCCAGCCGAAAGCCAGGGAATGGCCGTCTGGCCGGGGAATGTTCCAAGGCCTTGCTGCTCTCCCAACCGATAAAGGATTGGGAATTATCTATGATCTACCTACCATATTTCACAACAACACTTCTTCATTAATACTCAACCAAGAGTCAACTCCAAATGAGAATTTTCCAGCCCACGTGCTGTTGGCGATGGTGGGGGTCTGCACAAAGCCAGCCGAAAGCCAGGGAATGACCCAGCGCCTTGCTGCTCTCCCAACCGATAAAGGATTGGGAATTATCTATGATCTACCTACCATATTTCACAACAACACTTCTTCATTAATACTCACCCAAGAGTCAACTCCAAATGTGAATTTTCCAGACCATGTGCTGTTGGCGACGGTGAGGGTCGGCACAAAGCCAGCCGAGGCCAGAGAATGGCCCAGCGCCCGGCTGCTCTCCTGACTAACAAAGAAGGTCTCGTCTAGGCTGACCTCACAGAACACAGCCTGACAGTCAAATTAAAAGAGAGTGTCATATACAGGACTCACAGGAGACATGATGAATTGTTAATCTTGACAATACATATTAACCACAATTACATCTTAAAGTGATCAATTAACTTTATATAATTTCCCAAAAGTAACATTTCATACCCTGGGCGTACCCAGGGGTTGTGTTTGGGGTGTTAAACACACCCCCCTCCCCCACCCCATTAGCAAAAAAAATAAACACACCCCAACTACGCCACTAAATAAAGCTAAATCACCCCCCTTGAAAAAATCCTGGGTACGACTATGTCTTATTAATACCAATTTTATCGTAAGATTCTTTGGAATGATACATGAGATCATCATAGAAAAAGAATGTTTACCTAGTGAAAACAGAGAATATCATTATATCAATGTCTTTTTTTTTCTTGATTGTTTGTGTTAATAATCCAAGTTTGGATACTATGGGCGATTGAGTATCCAAATTTGGATACTCTCGACTTTGGTCAGAAAGCGTCTACATACGCTTTTAATAAGGGAGACATTTGACAAATCAAGATCCATTTAAATATTCTCTTTCCATAAGCCAAACACTGTTCCCCTGTTCCCCTTGATAACCCAAACATTGCTTGAATGGAATTGCCGCGTTTAGACAGTGTAGTAAGTTCCTATCTACTAAAGATAAGAGGAATAGAAAGAATAGGAGAGCAATTTAAAACACATTTTAACACTGTACATAAACCTCAAAGCAATATAAGCCAGTCAATAGGAAAGCTCCAGCTGAGTTATTCAGAAAATTTGTGCAGTATTTCAACCACAATTGATTTCAAAGTGGTTCATTTAACATTGAAATGAAATCAACATAATGGGATAAATAATCAATGGAATCTTTATACAACAAATATTTCTTCATTAGGTTCACAAATTGCAAACTAGACACATAATGTAAACCTTAAAAAAAAAATTTGAGTTAAGTTCCAACTCTGCTACGTTCACATCTTCATAAGATCTTAAAGGGATCCATTAACTTTATAATATTTTCCCTACAAGTAATGTTATGAGACTTCAATCAAATACCAATTTCAGTGTAAGATTCTTGAGAATGATATGTGAGAATTTCATAGAAAAAGCATAATGTTTACCTAGTGAAAACGGAGAAAATCAATGTCTGATTTGATCCTGATTGTTTATGTGAAGTATCCAAATTCGGATACTATGGATGATTGAGTAGCCAAATTCAGATACTCTTGACGACTGTCTAGATGCTCTTAAATTTAATCTTAAATATATCAATGATAATTAGAGACATTAGAAAAATCAAAACCCATTTTATTATTCTGTTACCATAAGCCAAACAACAATGTAAGAGAGAAATGGGAAAGCTCCAAGTGAGTCATGTAGAAATTGTACAAAGTTAAATGGATCACTTTAATCCAAATCTACATAATTGGCCAGACCAATATGACACAAACTTGACACTTCTCCCTAATATTGAAATTTGAAAATGTACTGTTTCACCACACACAAAAAAAAAAAACATTAGATGCATCTAATAAAAGTAAAAATTATACAAGCAACTAAATACTCCAACACAATACATCTATCTGTTGTAAAATTGTTGTAAAATAGACGTTCTGGTTAAACCCTTCAAACAAACAAAACGCCTCTTAGTCTTCCATACTCAAAATTGTATGTTCCATTACAGAACATGAACATTTTGAATATCAATAGCCGTTGCCATGCCCACAGCACAGGTGCGCATTCCTATAAAGCCTAAAGGCCTCAGGATGCTGTTTTTGTCGGGAATGATCATATTTAAAATGTCTTTAATTTAATTGACCATCAATATACAATCTAGTGAAATGACTCTGGAAGAAAAGCTCGGCAAAACTATACTTTAGTAGGCTAGCAGAATGTTGGTCGCTAACTTCAACCCTAGTGGCTATTGTTAGATTTAGTGGCTATAAGTTAGATTTATTGGGCAGTACGAAAATTGAAGTTAGCAACCAATATTCTGCTAGCCTACTAAAGTATAGTTTTGCCAAAAGTTCTTACCAACTTGCTTTGGTCCACAATGAGAATCCCATTCAATGATTCATCCGGAATCCAGCGACTTCCAACATGAAGTTTGATGCCTGAAAATTTGACAGGTGAAAACAAAAATATATATTTTGAGGGATACATTTCAAACTTACTGCTTATTAAAGTTACAAAGATTTTAATTGAACCAATCATGGCAGCAACAGAGCATTGTTCATCTCTTCTATCACACTGCTGCACTATTCCTTCGCTTGTTTTATACCGTACTTTAACCAAAAAAAATCACTATTTTTAAAGCATTTTTCAGCCACATGTTACTTTTGTCTTAACTTTACTTTAAATTACCACTACAATCCTATTTGACCCACAAACAATGCAATGCCCAATCTGCAAGGAAGGCCCAATCCTAATTAAGGCTAAGCCTAAGGCAGCCATAGCCAAGGAAATGCCAATAACGATTGCAATGCCTGGCCTAGGCCAGGTCCCTGGTAAATGCCATGGCGATGGCCCTGGGCAGGCCACATCCAATATTTACTATTAGTCTTAATAGTTCTTGCTTATAAAGTTATAATAAGACTCTTACCTGTTACAGTCAGCATTAAGTTCAGCAGAAACAAAAGCACAATACTCTGTTTCTTGGTCCTGGATGATGACAGCATAAAACTAGCCATGTTCACTTTGTATTCAGATTGCTTTAAAAATGCCAATATATTCGCTGCATCACATCACAGCCAATTACTGCATTGATATGCGTATATCCCAAAGACACTGGGGACGACTGGACACTTCGGGGATTTTGTGTAACGCTGAATTTCGTACATGGGGAAGGGCGCCCCTAGCGTTGAGTAGGTAAACTTCTTGTCGTTTTCGCGCGTAGCCATTGAAAACACAATAGGGAACAATGGCGAGCAGGTCGAAAATAGCTGTATCTCCATTTTGGAAAGAGGTGTACCTTTGAAACTTTGCATACAGATAGCATTCTGGCAGTTCTTTAAAATGATACCAAATTTGTTAGGAAAGGTTTTGTAGTTTTGAAACAAATTAAGAAAATGTTTGCAAAAAATCCCAAAATGTAACGGTGCCACCCTATTTGGGAGGCGAGTTCATGACACTTGACCATTTATTGTTTGTTTGTTTGTTTATTTTATTTATTCACGGTATATACAATAATAAAATGCCCGCTTTCAGCTACAAGCTGTTTTTCAGCAGGGCCGTGAAACATAAGAATACAGAAATACATAAGATACATAAAATAATACAAAATATACATTACAAACAGGTTATTTAAGAGGAAAAAAAACAGAAAAAAATACCAAGATAGGGGTAATAATAATTTACAAATGTTAATCAGAATGAACGAGGAAACCAACAGGCATAAGTACATGAGTATAACAATCATTGAACAGCTAATATGCACATGAATTATAAATCTAGTATGGTTAGCTTCATTATTTCCTTTTTAAATATCTTAACGTCGTGTATAATTCGTAAATGAATTGGTAGAATATTGAACAGTTTTCATGCATCATAAAATGGGCTATTTCGAACAATTATGTATAGTGGTGAATGAAAACAGAATAAGATTAAGCTCCAAAACGTATTGTTCCATAACATTTCAATACCAAGAAACTTTTTTGAAGAATTTTCAAATTATCAATTTAAAAATGTAACCCTTTGTACCACTTGTTATACTATTGATTGTGAAAATGACCATATATATAGTTAATCAACAGAACGTTTTATGAATCCTTGCCATTATATAATATAAATTAGCTTTGATATTTAAGCAAATTGTATGTAACAAAGTCAGTTATTTAATTTAAGGTGTAATTAAAATTTAGATCAAACTGAGATCTCATTGCATCGTTTATTTTGTTGGTGTGTGTGTGTGTATATGTATGCGTGTTTGTATGTCTGTGCATTTGTGTGTGTGTTTGTATACATTTGTGTATGTATGTGTGATAGTATGTGTACAGTATGTGTTTGTATGTTTGTAGGCCTACATGTATGTATGTTGATGTGTCATGTGTTTGTGTGTGTATGTGTCTACAATAACATGACCAGCTTTCTGGCAGCTTTCCCACATGGAGATTTTAAATTCAGAACTAGAAATGCTGTGGCACACTAACTATTACCAAAAAAAACACCCAAAACAGCTGCCGTGCGGCCATACCCTTGCTTCCACCCAAATTCTAGCTGTAAGAGTGTAGGTCTACCCTATTTTTTGAGGCATCGCATTTCCGATGTGACAGTTAACAAAATGCTTGTGTTTCAGAATCAGATGTGACACTCTTGTTAACAACAATTCTTCATATTAAGAGAAAAGAGGTATTTAAATAAATGTTACTATTTTGATTTCAAACCATGACACGGATAATTGCAACAATCTTGATGACGAGTTCGTTTTTAACAGCAAGCAAAGAAACTTGTACGTGAATGTTGACTTGATTCTGCATGTCTACTATTAAATATTTCTTGGAAATTTTCACCTGTAAACAGACAAACTTAGAAACAAACTCCTTTTAATATTTGGTGTACATTTTGAGATAAAAAAGCAAAAATAAGAAGGAATTTGATACTTCACTACCAGTTCCCTATTGTGTTTTCAATGGCTACGCGCGAAAACAAGAAGAAGTTTACCTACCCAACGCTAGGGGCGCCCTTCCCCATGTACGAAATTCAGCGTTCCATCGATCGCTGTACAAAACCGGCGCAGTGTCCAGTCTTCCCCTTGTAGTGTCTTTGGTATACCTTATATAAGCTAGCTCGGCCGGCGGCCCGGTACTTGCGGTCGGCCGGTCGATGGACGGAAACGTCGGCGTCCGGCGCCGCTCGGCGCCGCTCGGCGCCGCCAGGGGTCCGGCGAGCGAATCGACCGAGAGGCGGCCTTCAGGTTCCTAGCTGCATGCTGGCCTAGTACGGTACGGTACCTTGGTAGGCAGTACATCCCCCAATATTTGACATTTTTAAAGGTGGGGGTGGCCTGTATAATCCACAATCCACAATCTTCCAGGGCCTAGATGTAAAGAAGGGTCTGACCCAATCCCCTGAACACACTAATTTCAGAATTTCGCGCTATGCGCACTAACATAGAGTTTGAATATAACTGAAATAGCGAACTATGGGAATCTTATTGTGAACAACATTATTTTTTTAGGACTCTTTGAAAATCCAAAATGTTTCCGGGGGCTCTGCCCATTGGACCGGCCACATTAAAGCCATTTGACCCAATCCCCTGCATGACTTGTATACATTTATTCAGAATTTCTTGCTATGCCCACTAAAATATAGCTAACTATATTTAACTCGCTATAGTATATGGTCGTGTGTCATGAACTCGCCTCCAAATAGGGTGGAGCCGTTACATTTTTGGGATTTTTTTGGTGCATTTTACTTCATATTTTCAAAACCAAAAATCCCTTCTGAACAAATTTGGTATCATTTGAAAGGGCTATCAAAATGCTATCATTCTGCAAAGTTTCAAAGGTATACCTCTATTTAAGATCGAGATACAGCCGTTTGAAGGTTTAAGCCGGAGGGTGGAGCAGGAAGCGGCGCCGCAGGGAGCGGCGCCCGTGTACAAAGTCTATGGGGAAATGACTCTCAAAGCGCAATTTTTCTTAAAACGTTAATAACTTTGTCAAAACTACATGTATAACTTCAATTTTGGTATCAAATGAAAGCTTACATATTGAACTTTAATGTCAAATGATTGAAAAGTGTCTTTGCCAAATAATTTTTTTATTAAATCAACACAAACAAAGACAATTGGGGGTTTCCTGTACAGACTCTATGGGGGCACAATCTTGACCGATAAATTTTGTGAATTCTTGGTAAAAACGTTAATATCTTGAAAAATAAAAGGTTTCAGAATACAAATTTGGTATCAAATTAAAGCTTACTTATCAAACTGTATTATGGCTCATCATATTTAGGCTTTACTCTATATTCCATTCATCTAGTGACTCCTACTTAGTGAAAATTATTGATTATTAAAAAAAAAAAATTCATGAAGTATGAATGAAAAAATTTCCTGTAAAATAATAATTTACCCCATACAATATTATATTGCTGTAAAGGTCTAAGTCTGCTCTGCAAGAAAACATTATAATTTCTTGTCTAGAGCTACTTTAGAAAAAGTTATCAGGAAATTATTGACCTCTAAAACTGTAAACAAAATTTCATGTTTTGGTCAATATGAACAATTAACTGTACACCCAGTGTTATTTCTGAGTGCATATTTGGGTTCCTTGGGTAATTTCCTTTCAGAAAATGTATAGTTTTGATAGGGTAGGGGGTCTTCCTCAGAAAATATTGGCTCTCAACTGTAACATTGTCCCGCAGAAGCCCAAAATGGCATGTAACGCAAAAGGAGGCGACCTCACGACGCATGACCATATACTTATTTTTTTCTGTTTAGCTGACTATGGGAATCAGTTATGAAAAACATCTTTCCTTCAGGATTTTGAGAATCCAAAAGCTTCCGGGGGCTCCGCCCTATTAAGGCCATCTGACCCAATCTAAGGCACTTATTCAGGATTTCTCGCTATGCGCACTAAAATAGAAAGGATTTTTTTTTTTATAAGACCCGGCTACAGGATTAAAGTAACTTACAATGTATACAATATATCATTGAACTGTAGTAATTATGCCGCTTATAGTCTCACAAAGATCCTAAGTTGAACTTTACTCTAAGTTGGACTGGGTTGGACTTAAAGGAACTACAGCGTCTAGATGGCCTAATTTTCGCAATCCGACTCTTTATATGTAATTTTTCCTGAAGAAAAAGAATTTGGCAGTCATTTCTCATGAAATCAATCAATTTTGGGGTAATTAGTAAATTTCTAGTTGTCCTGGGAACGCCCCTTTTAAATCGCCAAAATGTGACGTCATCTAAAGAACGGACTAATGAACTAAATTCTGTAGATGACGCGTCATGACGTAAGCCAATGAATTGTCGATCACGTGTCAATCACGCTGCCGATTCTGGACCCTTATGCCCGGCGCAGACAGAGCCGACTCGACTGGTTGTCCTTCCAATCGGCTCAGTTTGCAGTGCCTCGCGACACACATTTAGCCAGTCGAGACACAGTCGTATGCCAGCTGGGGCCGATTCAACACGAAAAATCTGCTCCGACCGACCGGGCCCAACTCTAGCCTGATTGAAACCAGTCGGATCGGGTCGAGTCGGCTCTGTCTGCAGAGGGCTTAAATGTGGGTGGGGCGTAAACTGGCTGTAAATGAGATTTGGCAGAAATTTAGTCTTAAATCACTACTGTGTTTATTTTCATGGATTTTTTTTTCGGCAGACCTATTTTACAAGTCATAAACTATGAAATAAAGTGCCAAAGTACGTTGTATTCTTTAGGTCCTTTAAACATTATGGAAAGCCGTTTGTAGCCTTGGAATAAAAAATATATTCAAAAGTAAAAATGCAGGTATTTTAGACTATTCATAAATGTTACATCATGAAATCTCCTTGATAATAGAAAATATCAATGATTTGAATCAACATTTTATGCCATTTAAAAGAAATTTTACAGAATTGTTTCAAAGAAAGTATAGCTTTCCATAGTTGCTAAGTCCAACTTAGAGTTAAGTTCAACGTAGGATCTTTGTGAAACACCCCCCCCCCCCCCCCTTGACAAGTAATTTGCATATAAATTATAGGTCCGAAAAGGCCATTATCTATTAAAATGTCATGCCCTATTCTCAAGCTCAAGTTTTTAAGGGTGAACATATTGAAACATGAGACCCTCCCCAGATTCCCATTAAAGGGCAATGCAACTCAAGAATAGAGTTTATCCTACTTTATACATCGTAATATATGCTTGTTCATTATAATTATGTAACATTACTCCGACTCAGATTTCTGCTTTGGAAGAAATATGTGAAAACTCTATCGGATATACCACTATTCACGCGAACACTGGACGCCGCCATTATTAGGTTTGTGCGGACTATGGTCAATGATATGCACTAATGCATTTCAATAGCACCAATTCAAACCATTGTCTGAATAGTTGTAGATGCTTTGAAATCAGTGAAAAGCTTTGTGTTCGGCCCTAAGCACATACGTCAGAGTTTGCAAAGCATGTCGGGTAATTACAAGAACATGACCGCTCTCATCATCTTTTGCCGCCGTATAAGAATTAGTCAAATGTGGGTATGTTCACGTAAGGATTTCATGGGATCCAGGAGGCCAAAATTGCCAAGTTATGTATCAAATCAAAATGTCTGTTCACCCTCTAAACGATAATTATAACCGAAAGCCATAGTTTCATTGCCCTTTAAATAGTAGCTGCCACCGCATTTATAGAAGAGATGCGACTCTTCGGATGTAACCTTCGGACTGTTTTGTTGTCCTCGGGTCCGAGATGGAAGGAGCCCCCAAGAAAATATTAAAGAGACTTTATAGTAACATTGTCAAAATCCTACAAACTTATTTGGAGCTCTATTGGTATTCGTCATATTCATATTAACATTTAAAGCATGGGACATGTTACGGTTTTTCAAATTTCCATTTCGTTCAACTTCAAAAGATATTTACGATTGAAGTGTTCAGAATTGTTGATGTTAAACTGTCTATGGAATAATTAAGCCGTGTAAGTAAGTACAATAAAGTTAGTGAATAACACTTGCATTTTTGCTAATTTCTAGGCCAAATACATCCAATTAACATGAAATTTTCACACATCATTTTGTGGACATATCTAATCACATAAATACAGATTGTATTAATCGCTCATCACGTTTTGCATTTGTCAACAAAGTTACTAGATCAAGAGTGCTATAACTAATCCCAATATAAGACAGAAAGAAACAAACCAATAATCACAGTGTCAAAGTCAATAGTGTGTATTGTATTGTTCATCATTTTAATATGTAATGAAAATTGTCTTACATTTCATATATCAAACATACCCACATAAATACGCAGAACTCTATACAAAGAGAAAGAAACATTTGGGAATTTGAAACAGTGACAATAAATGAAAGACTATTATAATATAAAGTGGTCTATATATTTAGTGGAATGGAAATTGTTTGAATAAAATTTAATAATTGATTGCACGTGATTATAAATACACAATATATTATTGGAAAATTTTGTTTAATAAACATCATTTATACAATAATGTTAACATAATCGAAGGTGTATCACAATTAATCATTTCAGTTCCTATTGAATTTTCGATAACAGGTTATATATCATAACGGCTAATATAAAGATAAAATGATAGACAGAAATGTGCACCAATAGACCCGTTGTTTTCATAAAATATCACGCTAATTTAAAAAAATTTACATCACAACCGTTAAAGATACTCAAACTATATTTGCAATAATTGTGTAGAAGAAAGTCAACACAGTTCAATTAAAATGTCAATAGAGTACAGAAGCCATGACGTCATAAAAACACTTTTTTTTGAATTTTCAAATTTGGACTTCATTTTTAGAAAGAGCATAACAAATAATGTCCAAATACCGAAATCAAAGGAATAGGTTACGTATTGGCTGAGATATGCCCATCCGAATGAATTTTACTTCAATGGGCAATCAGTGTTATAAAGCACTGGTTCCTAAATTTATGAACCAGTGCACTATAACACTGATTGCCCATTGACCAAAAAAATCATTCGGATGGGCATATCTCAGCCTATACGTAACATATTCCTTTGAATTTCGGTATTTGGACATTATTTGTTATGCTCTTTCTGAAAATAAATTCCAAATTTGAAAATTCTAAACAAAATGTTTATGACATCATTTATGACATCACACTTCACCACTCTTATTGCGCAATGATAGAAAACAATTTTCATTGCTCGTGACTACAATTTGATGAATATTAAACAAAGATAAGTAATTAGATTTACTCCACATACCAAATACAAATATTGAACATCAAATATGATTTAGAAAAAAATTATTTACACACTAAATTTTACCAATCGCCGGTATGATTATTTTTTATGAGTTTCAGATATTGCATTACGTCATTATTGTATGATTGATGACGACATTGTATCGGAACATAGTTGTGTACATACATTCAGTTTAGAACTTTGAAAAAAGTACACATAAACAAAAGCGAATACAATTCTATTTCTGCTCCCCTTCGAAATATTATCAAAACTAATTGTATTTTTGTCTAGCATTATATAGCAGTTATGTATATATATATCACATGGTCTGTGTTTTTTTTAATAAATAAAAGTATATAAACGACTAATTATACGTCGTTTTTCAACCAGAATGATATATGGTTAACAATGTGCATGTTTTGGGCATGATTGCTTCAATAAAATTATGTTTCCGACCGATAAACAAATTATACAGAACATACTATACCATGACTACATTTCATTCAATTCAATTGATTCATCGTAGTGATTAAACGTTCTCATAAAATGAATATTCCTTACTATTCATTATCAGCACACCATTGGCCCTGCAAGAGGTCCGATAAAAAAACTGCACAAACTATAAACTATAATCTAAAACAAGCTATTGAGAAAAATGAACGAATTAAACATCTTATGATAAACAATAAGTCCTTCCTGTGACTGATATACATAACCACAAATATACAGACATAGTACTGAAATAATTACATAGTTATTTGTTTGTGATTAGGCTACTTCAATAATATTTCAACCAAAACAGTTATATGGAATATGACACTTATTTAGTGACGAATTTCCGAAGATGAAACTACAATGCATGAGTATATTCAAATAATAAAGACGAACATTGACTAATAAAAAGTGAAAAGTGAGTTGTATACATGACGTCTTCATTTCCTATACTATACTATAAAGTTTCCATAGACTAAAAATGCATCACATCATTGTATCAGCAAGTTAAGACTTCAGTCAAGTATTACATTTAAAATGATACATGAAATGAATGTACAAAGTTATCATCTATACTGCCAACATGTTCTGTATGATGTATATTTATAACTAGACAGGTACATCACCTTTTTTTTCTTCGGTGTAAAACAAATTCAAAGTTATATACTATCATCTCCTCTACATTCAATTTCCCTTTATAGCGGGCCCTAACTGATGGTGACACAACATGTAGCTCTAGCGAGAAATTCATCGCCGGGTTTTTTATTTTGGTCATTATAGGAGTTTTCTTTGGGTTTGGGTTTGGGCGTCGTTTGGATTTGGGGCATTAATATTATTATTAAAGATTATACTACGTCCTCATTTTCCATCTAGAGCCCCGTTGCAGAAAGAATTGCAATCGATTGTAAAGTTGCAATTGATTGCAAGTCAGAAAATATGCTCATTTGAACAAATCAAATTCAGTCACATTATCTGGCTTGCAGTTAATTGCAACTTTCCAATCGATTGTAAGTCTTTCTGCAACGTGGCACTGAGCTCTTTCTCTACGTCCTCTACTTAATTCTTAGCGGGTAAGACGTTGTTCTGGAAGAGCGGCGTGGCGTTGCCTGGTGGTCGGAAGAACGCAACGCTCAGCACTTTACCTTCCTTTGTGATCGCCTTGCATTTTGAGGAGTTTTCTTTGGATTTGGGTTCGGGCGTCGGTCGGAGTTATATATATATATATATATACATATACTACATCACTTTGTTTCTATCCAGAGCTCTTTCTATCTCCTTACGAGCGTCCTCTACTTCTTAGCGGGTAAGACGTTGTCCTGGAAGAGCGGCGTGACGTTGCCTGGTGGTCGGAAGAAAGCAACGCTCAGTACCTTGCCTTCCTTTGTGATCGCCTTGCCGATGCCGTACTCTTGGCTGCCTTTCCAGACCATCTGCGTGAAGTGACCTGAGGAAATAGCAGAAACCGATAAACCAGAACCGTTATACAACTTTTTATAGTCATGTATATGTTTTACGAATATACTGCTTTGAATTATGTTCAATGTCCATGGCCCCGTTGCAGAAAGAGTTGGAATTATTGGAAGTCGTTCGTTCGTTCGTGTCTCCTTAATTAGATCAAGATACAAGATACAGTTCCTAAATTAAGTTCTTCCATCTCTCGATGGCTGCGATGACCGTCTCATTAACGAGGGACAGGTCTTCATCCGTGCAACCCGTCCCGCCGCACTGCAGGATGTGGTCCATCGTCTGCGTCTCACATGATTGGAAGTCAATCATGTGACTATTGTGTGCAAACCTAATTGGTTCAATTATCAAATGATAATTATGATATACTAGACGTTTCAATTCACTGATTTATGTATTTTGCATATTGTTCGAATAATGTTCTTTAAATAGGTGATACTTTTCCTAAAATGTATATGCCCTATGGGCATGCATATCCTTTTCACATGACTGTGCACTGGTATTGCGATTAGTACATTAATTGCCAATATTATTGTTTGAAATACGAGAATAATAATGAGAAAATGTAAAAAGACACAGGAGCTCTTTTCTTAGTCTACCACCGTCTAAAACTATTAAGATGTTGAAAGTAACAATAAAACCAAACAAAGGTGATAGTGTGATAGTCTCTTACCTGCCCCGGAAGTGAATCCCGCCTTCTTGAAGTCATACTTCTCGATCTGTTTGTACCACATATCAACGACCTGTTGACCTGCAGGGGGAAGAGAGATTCACATTTTTGTTTAATTAAATGTAAATAATATTATTTTTTCTTCTGTGTAAGTATTCTGACGAGTTAACACATTTAGATGTTGAAGTCTAAATATGAGAGGATGTTACGTCATTTCATAAGAAATTATTAAGAATTTTGTTATTTATAAAAAGTCTTTTTTCAGTGGGCTTGACCGAAGAAAGGTAAAAGAATCTACATTTTTTTGTATAGAAAGGCATACAGAAAGAAGTCATTCATCTCGTTAAATTTCAGTATTATCAAACCTGTCAAACCTGTGTAGAGTGGCCACTCAAGGGTACAAGATAAGTGGGCAATAAATAGACAGGTTACCTCTATATATAGGCAGGTTCCATACCATTGATTTCCTTTGCAGGGGATCAATCTTGGTGGCCTCTATAGACAGGTTGGCTGCTATAGACAGGTGGCCACTAAGACAGTTTTGACTGTAGCCTACCTGTGAATTCTGTGCTGGCGCTGTTGTAGTGCATGGCCACGTTCTCGCCGACGTCCGTCTCGCTGCTGTTCTTGAACTCGTTCTTCTTTGCCAGCTCGGCGACGAACTTCTGCGCGCGGCGGTCGAGGTCGTCCGAGTGCTTGAGCTTGCTGACCCCGTGCTTGACTCGGAGTTTGTTGACGGCTTCGAGACTGGTCTTCTGGAAGGACTTCAGGTCTGAGGGCGAGGTGTCAGCTTCCTTTAGCTTAACGGCTCCCATCTGCATTGGGAAAGGAACATTTGAATATAATTTTGATTTTCATAAAGTCGTTTTTCAGTCGTTGATAAAGGTATATCAAAGCTATTCGTATATATTTTGTTTAAGAAAGAGCATGACTGTACAAAAACCCGTCATATCTTTACCGTCAATACAAAACTGATGGCGGTAATAATTCAAGAGACTATTCGCTAATAATTAAGCTGCAAGGTTTGAACTCAATAATGGAATGGTTAAAGGGGAATTCCACCCCAAGAAACGTGATGTTTTCTATATGAAATAAAGTGAATATGAGCAATCATGAGCGAAATTCTGGGTAAAGTAGTAACAAAAAGTTATGACAGGTATATATGCAAAACAGTAATTTCCAGGTTTATACACAGTCCATTTTAGGACTACCCAAGATCTAAGAAAGTATACGGTCCTTCTCGGGTCTATCCACTCCCTCCCTTCCTTATGCATGGTGCTTATACCGCAAGCCCTCTGTCCATGCATCTTCCGATTGTTACCTTCCTAATCGTCGCATCCACTTCAGCCGCCTTTGCGTCCCTGCTCGGCTTCGTCTCGTGCTCCGTCGTCCGAACGACGCGCGTCGTTTCCTTCTCGCGCTGCGGCGGCGGCATCTTGCCGTCATCGCGACGCGCCACGTTCTCCGCGAAGTGGTCGATGACGTTGCCTGGTGGGCGGTACTGGCCGACGATGATCACCTTTCCCTCCTTCGTGATTGCCTTGCCGATGCCGAATTCTCGAGAGTCCTTCCACACCATCTGGGTGAAATGACCTTTACACACACAAAAACAAAATCAATGAGATACATTGGCCTTTTTATTGACATGATAATACTGATGTTGATTGCAGTTGTTTATAACACGGCTCTGGTAAATTCAGTAACGTGATTGGTTAAATCCTGTCACGTGACTATTCATTACATTTCAACAAACATGCACGACCGTGCAAAACAGGGTGCAACCCCATGCATTACTCGTTTTCGTTGCGCAACTTTTTGCACGGCTATGACGTCACAATGCTTGTTTACATAGTTCTATCGGAGACAAACTTGCGAAAGTGATTTTAAAAAAGATGGAAAAAGCTTCGTTTTGTAAATTATCGGTATTGTAGTAAATCAATCTTAGCAGTTTCGTAAATTATATGGTATGTGGTTTGATATTGGTAAGTTTTGGAATGGAAATGCATAAAATGCTTTGATAATTCTCATTTTACGGGATTTTTTTTCGGCAATTTCTGGTGGACTGCGTTTGATCTGCTGTGCTTCACATTCAGTGAAGCGAGTGCAGGTAGTCGGATGGTGAATTTTGTAAATTCAATTCACACTCTAGAGGGTAGATAGACAGGGTTTGTGGCATGGCAAGTCTGTTTTTAAAAATCCAGCAAAATAAACGATTCCGTGGTTGAGCTCGTGTTATTATACAAATAGTGCATGGTTTGGAGTTGAATATACCAGAATAGACAACGATACATTTTTTATTTCTCGAGAGCGATTATATTGCATCGAGGCCGCAGGCCGAGTGCAATATAATCGCACGAGAGAAATTAAAAACGTAGAGGTGTCTATTGGGGAATATTTAACGACAAGAAGCATGTACTATTTGTTATATAATATGATTATTTTGAGGAACTGATATGGTTATCATGTTGATAAACCCAAATTGACCTTGCTCAAATTGTGAGTGTTCTCTCCAGCCATTGTCGGCCCTGCGTACTGTGTTAAGTGCCAGCGCGTATTATAAATAATTGCGCGCTCTGCGCATTTTCCCCATTCAAGAACAAGCGCACAAGAGCACATTACGCACTCCAAGGCAATCCCCTGCGCAGCTCGTTTGGCTCTCTATGGTCAGTTTGTACATATTGAAAAGTTATAATACATATGTATTATAACTTTACCATTGATTATACCGGATTAAGCATCGGTAATCAACCAATGGGAATGCTCAATTTACCTTCATTATGACGTCATCATATTATATAAAACAAATAATACACAGTCTCAATTATCGTGCATCATGTAAATGCATCGCGCTCTCGGCTCTGTTAGCTGTGCGTTGCGCACTCGGCTACGCCTCGTGCGCAACGCACAGCTAACAGAGCCTCGCGTGCGATGCATTTACACAATGCACTCTAGACAGTGTATTATTTGTATAGTTGTTTATAAACATTACTGATCATAATTTAATAGAACAGAATACATTAAAATAATGTCGATGTTGAAATTATTCTTTTTTTCTTTCTTCTTTACAAAGTTTCGGTGATAAATGAATCAAACTTTCATAAGGTCAACGTTAATTGTTAAATATTTTGCAAGTTCTACATTATTACAGTGAAATGAAATATCAATTTCGTCTTCTTAATTTTGGTATCATCATTATTTCTATCAATTATTAGGTATTCCAGTTGTAACCGTTTTTAGTTATAATACAATAATTGTTTCGGAAACGTAAATCGTACTAACCTGCTCCTTTTGTAAAGCCTGGCTTCTTGAAGTCATAGTTGTGTATCTCGCTGTACCAGTGAGTGGCTGCTTCCTTGCCTGTATCAACAAAGATAATGACAAATTAATCCTCAGACTAAACAATGTATACGCTTTTTTAATCATGATCGAATGAACAAACGAAATAATAATTATAGCAGAAGTTATTAATCTGTTTTAATATACCATTGCATATTGGAATTTTAATTGGAGACTGACGATCAAAAACATTAACATTCACCTCAATTATAGCTTGTAGCGCTCTATGTAGTATTAGGGCACATTGGGCTTGTATGCTCCCCGGGGAGAAGAGATGGTGTGCAAGATAATGTTGTGGGTGGGTGTGTTAAAAGCATAATATCCTATTCTATATATCACAACAGCACTGATTGTTTTTTTTTTTTTTTTGTTTTAATGCGTTAGCGAGGATCCAACACGACCGTGTCCATTATATATGACCATCTCAGCATCAATCTCCTATTACAGATTTGTTTTTCTATTATTGCCGAAAATCAACCTGCCAATGAATCACTGTCAAAAAGCTCTAGTCGGAGCCGTCGTATACACCCTAAATCGAATATAAAAATGTTCACCTTATTGAACAAAGATCTACGAATCAATCAGTAGGCAAAAAGAATTTAAAGAGATCTAGTGTATAACTCTGTTGACAAGTGCAAAAAGTGATGCGTGGTTAATAAAATGTGTATTGGTGTGATTTGATATGTCCAGAAAGCAATGCATGAACATTTCAAGTTAATTGGATGTTAATATTTGGTCGAGAAATGAGTGAACATGCAAAGTGATATTCTCTTACTCATTGCACTTACTTTGTACACGGCTGAAAAGGTCCCGTAGATAATTTCATATCCGAACACTTCAATCGTAAATATCTTTTGAACGAAATGGAAATTTGAAAAAACCGAAGCCTGCCCCATGCTTTTATTGTGAATACGAATACGGTACAACAAGTTATAAGGGAACCGCTATAAATCAAATTGGATTTTGAGGATTTGGACAATGTTACTTAGTCCCTTTAAAACAAAATATAATAATTGGAACATAAGTCGCCCCCCCCCCCCCCCCCCCCCCCCATATCTCAGAGACATTCAGGCCTACCTGCGTATTCAGTGGTGATGCTCGAGTAGTTCATGGCAACGTTCTCGCCGATGTCGCTGTACTTGCTGTGCTCGAACTTGTCGTTCTTCGCCAGGTACCTCGCCCACTTCCGCGCCCTCTTGGCGAGCTGCCGATTGTGCTCCAGTGGTTTGGCGTCGTGGTGACGTCGCACCTCGTTGTGTTCCGCTAGGGCCTCCTTCATAAACTTCTTCTGCTCGCTGCGTGAAACTTTCGGGCAACCGCCCCACTTGTCCTTCGACTTCTTTCTGAAAACACCCTGCAATCAGACCGTATGCAAACAAGCAAGATGAGGACAATGGCGGTATAAAGGAAAGAAAGGATGGGAAATGATAAGCAACCAAAATGATGATCCTTTGCGACGTCTATACTCGTTGTGTTCCTCTAAAGCCTCCTTCATAAACTTCTTCTGCTCGCTGCGTGACGCGTTTGGGCAACCGCCCCACTTGTCATTCGACTTCTTTCTGAAGACACCTCTAATTGACATCATAATTATGCGAGAAAAGAGGAGAAGGAACAATCAAAAATAAAGTTTAAAGAATTAACGTGGTGACGTCGATACTCGTTGTGTTCCGCTAAAGCCTCTTTTATGAATATCTTCAGTTAGCTGCGTGACACTTTCGAGCAACCATCCCGCTTTTCCTTCGACTTCTTTCTAAAGAGCCTATTCATTCATATCACATACAATAACAGAGGAGTAGAAACAACTATCAAACCTCAATGAAATTAAGCATCAATAATTGTAGTGCTTGCATTCTTTTTCCCTATGTTATCACCTCGACGTTCTTATTTTGGTTTTGATTTGTTCTAATATATTGTCGACATGAAATAATGTTACTCAATCTCTACTGATTAAAGTTATCAAAGTACAAAATGTTATATAATCACCTTCTTCTTTCCTCCCTCATCATCGCTGCTACTGCTACTGCTGCTCGACGAACTGGTGGATGCTCGTCGGGCCGCCGACTTCTGCTTCTTCTCGACTTTGCTCGCGAGCGGCGGGAAGACGTTGTCGGGGAAGCGGCCCTGGACGTTCCCGGGCGGCTTGTAGTTGGCGACGATGATGACCTTGCCTGCGTCCGTGATCGCCTTGCCGATACCGAACTCCTTGCTCGACTTCCACACAACTTGAGCGAAATGACCTGACAGGGACAATGCAAAACGTTAAATCACAAATCATATAGTTCACACACTGTTTTCGAAACAGTTATTGTTCGATGCTTTTCGAGGGAAAAGGAAGAAGAAGAACAAAATATCTCCCTGATAATGGAAATATCTTTGATATAATTGAAGGCGTTCCATAACGATTTACTATATACTCACAAATCAATGGGCAGTAGGTGATAGTCTGATATAAATGTCACTTTTTTTCACTAGGTTTTTCTATGAAACTAGCACACGTTATCAAAATAATTGTTAACGATGTTCATATGTTATTGAAGTCTTTAATATTACTTTCAGAAAAAAAATGTAAGAAGTTAATGGATCACTTTAATAATATATAAACAAAAATTATATGACTTACCAGTCTTCTGGCTAAATGCAGGGTTGCTGTAGTCGTAGTCGTCGTGTTCTTTGTACCACATGTCCGTGGCATCTTTACCTATTTCAATCGAGAAGGGGGAAAATAACAAGAGAATAATGTTATACCGTAGGAACGTTTCTATGTTCACTAAAACTAGTACATGTTTAATGTACCTATCATTCCTCAATTATCCTTCTATTAAAGGGATAGTTCAGTTTGGGTTTAAAGAGCTAGCGCTTCGATATGTTATTTTTGTGTGAGGTAATGTTTAACCGAACATTAAAGGGAGAGATCCACTTTTGCAAGCCAAAATTCAAAAGTTGCGAGGTTATTGTCTTATATGAAAGGAAACGTCATTTAATAGCATGCCTGAAAAAATTAGGGCTTGAAATCTCTTTTTCGTGGAGTTATAGACCTAAAACTGATTAAACTGAGGGACGTCGGTTAATTATGTACATACGTATTTTTGGCCGGTGAGTAAGTTCGTACATAGATTTCACGGAGTGCCAGATCGGTATGCATGACCCCTACGTGACCCCCGCTAGCTACGTGAGCCGCGCATAAGTACTAATGTGTGAGCGTTTACCAAGCAAAATACCCAAACTTCGCTTAAACTGACTACATGTAATTATATATTCTTTCTTTTTGAGATCTTTTTCCGTGACATACGTTAACAAATGTCGGCTTCACAATACCTTTACGAGAATTAGTACTATATTGTTGTAATATTATGCTAAATCAGTTGAACTCCTTTATTGACCGATATATAGTTTAAATGGAGGGACGCATTCGTTTTTCATTCGTAGAATCCAAATTAGAGGGCTGTTCGCTCTGATTTTTTTTTTGCGTGTTACATTGATCCCCATCCGTCAACTGAAAGCTGTTCAGACGTTTTGTAAAAGTGGATCTGTCCCTTTAATACATTCACAATTTTGATTATTAAACTTATGTTTGAAACTTGATGTGTCTGGAGGGCACCCTCTCGTGTTAACGGCTACTTTTTTTTAATGAAACCATTCCTTTAATTTAACCGTTTATATGTTTTACTATAATTCAGGCATCATTGATTTATCCCTTTAAAGTATGAAACATTCCCAATTAATATTTCTTCTTGAGGTTGTATAGGTCACTGTATTTCTAAGACTGCCTTAAGTGTGTAAGCTATTCATTCTGCAATGCTCTTTCCTTTTTTTTTTAATAACACGTTTTCTAGGGAAATTAATGGTGGGGAAATGCATTTGACAAGCCTAATGACCACGACAAAATCAGAAGTAGAACTTATATAGATTTACTACAGGTAAGTTATTAGAAAATGTTTTCACATAAATTAATACAAACGTCTCTAAGTAAACTATTACCTAATTGGCACAGGGGCAAGGCTATGGTTCCATAATTATTTTCATGTGTTATTAACATTAACATTTAATGGTTAATAACCATTTTCATTATTCTGCCGTTATCATAAATCAAGATGATGACAGCAATTTTGGTGTATAAATATAAATTATGCGAAACGTTAATGTGCCATAATTACATAACATGTGTTTTAAAGATGTATCCCTCATTCCCTGAATTCTTAATCTGAAAGATTAAGAATCTTTCTGAAAGATTAAGAATCTTTCTGAAAGATTAAGAATCTATTAGCTGGAAGCTGATAACATGTGTTGCTTTTTTCTTTCCCTTTCTTCATGTATTTATTAATTTTTTTATTTTATTTGTTGTTGTTTGAGGGGGATGTATTATATTTGTTCACATTACTGCAATTACACCCATCTACCTGAGAACTCTGTGGACGCGGATGAATAGTGCATGGCGACATTCTCGCCATAATCAGTGTGGTTGCTGGACTTAAAGTCGCCACTCTTCGCAAGGTGCTCTGCCCATCTCTGCGAATGGTCGTTCAATTCGTCCGATAACTTCAGGTTGGAGGAGCCGTGGATATCGCGGCATTTGTTGTGTGAAGATAGCGCATCTTTTCGGAAGGTCTTCAGTTCGGAGTTGCTGATCTTCTTGGCCATAGTGACGGATTAGTGTTTGTGTCTGAAAGAAAAAGAAAAAACATACCAAAGAATAACAATTATGTAATTTTCCTAGAAGTAAAATTAACATAGAGGGATAAAGTTGCCTTAAAATGACAAAAGTCATCATAGCGTGGGATTGGGGTGCAATGGGGTGGTTGCGCCCCCCTCCCCCCCCCCCCCCAAACAAAACACACACACACACACACACACACACATACAAAACAACAAAACAAACAATACAACAAACAACAACATTGCATTATGAAGCAAACTTACAATTCATTTTTCTGTTTGATGACAAAAGT